>JAOSBL010000007.1:4068684-4083796 GCA_027568915.1 Erythroxylum roraimae
AGAATAGTATTATAATGCTTATGGTTTTACTATCAAGTCACATACTTGATGACATAAGCCTAATACTATTCATGGAATGTAAATCACATTACATAAACGATATACATGCATATATAAAAGACTACCTCATAATATATTATTAATAAGTCATAATGTTAGTACAAAAGTCACATATGTCCATTGGCACAAAAGTCACATATGTCCATTGGCCTAAGGCACGCTACTAACAGTATATTTATAAACACAAATGTGTTTTAAATGATAAAAGTGATGTGTTAGTTATGAATGTTTGAGAATTTAGGAACTTAGGTGAGTACATATAAAATGTAATTAGTTAATATATTCATTGGTGCATTATTACAAATGCTTAGGCTTATAAGGCATGATAAGTTTGCTCAGATGAGAATGAATGGGTTCAATTTGAGCATAAGAAATGAATTCATACTTATGCATTATTTCTCTGTTATGTGATTTTGATATTATGACAATTCTGGACCATCAATTATTCGAGGACTTTGATAATTGGGATTGTATTGGAAGTGCTTTCTATTTGTGTGAATATACATAATGTGTGATGACTCAATACATTTATTGTTGCTTTAATGCATATGTTTGTATTTATAAGGCATGTTAAGTTTGATCAAATGAACAAGGTCATATGTTATGCATTACATCATTTACATGAATTTTTGAAATCTGAAATGGTTTGTTTTAAAACTATTAAGTCCTAGTTATGGGTAAATAAGCATGCCTAGAAGGTTTTGCAGCTACTCCTGTAACCAGACACTACGGTGTCTTCTATAACCAGACACTTCGGTGTCTTCTGTACCAGACACTTCGGTGTCTTCTGATTTTAGACATTTATGTGTCTTCTATTTCAGAGACTTAAGTCTCTTCTGTTTCAGATACCAATCATGGTATCTTCTGTTCTATTTTTGTTATCCACTTCTTTAAAAAGGATTAGCAGTCTAACTTATTTTGTATTCTGATACATGTTCAGTTTTGATAAAAACAAATTCTGTTGTGATACAAAACAAGTTCTTTTCGGATAAGAGAAAAGTTTTGATTTGAGACAAAACAAGTTATGTTCTGATAAGAGATAAGCTCTGATTTGATATAAAACAAGTTCTGTTATGTTGTAATTCATATTTTGATCTGAAAGGATCATACTCTATTTTGATATTTATGAGTTTTGTTCTAATCCAAGAATGTTTTGTATTGATTGATGAATCATATCTGGTTCTAAGACATAATATTTAGATTACTCTGAATTATGAACAATCAAAGATTGTTGTGATATGATTTGAATCTGTAATATGAATTTTAGATGACTGTTAGAAACAATCACCATTATGCATTATGTTTAGTTATTCTCCACTAAGCTATATGCTTAGCACAGTGGTTTTGCCTCCATGTAGGTTCTGATAAGAAGGTTTGAGACTGGGATAAAGACAACCACAGAGGCCAAGAATAATGTGTTCTGTTTTGGAAGTTGTTTTGTTTGAGTTTTTTAGTTGTATCTGACTATATGCGACAGCTTGTATTTGGATTAAGGGTTTGTAAGAACCTTATTACAGGATGGATTATGTTTAAGGCATGTATTTTGATAAGTTCACTATATATGATGTACATTATGGTTTGTTTACAACAACATTTAATGATATGTAATATATGTTTGCTTGAGTTTGTTGAAATGCGTGTAAGGAATGTTTGGTACTTTTTGGCATGTTTCGGTTCTGTTTTATGTAGCATCTGCATCTCCTCCCAGGGGGTATGCAGGTGTTACACAGATGACTCGTCTTTAAACATATTCTGCATGCCTTTACTTGTGCCTATCCAACTGCAATTTGTCTAGCTAAAAATTTTAGCTCATTTAAATGATGTTCGATAGGTTAAGTACTTACCTTGTTTACCTAACAAACATTGTTGTGATTGCCAAATTGCTGAGTATTAGTGGCCATTTGCTCAAGTAAAATCCTAGCTTTGATGGGAGTCTTTTCACACAATGCCCTACCACTCACTGCATCAACTAGACTCCTCTCCATCGGTAGCAATCCTTTATAGAAATACTATATAAGAAGTTGCTTAAGTAAAATGTGATGAGGATAGCTAGCACACAAATTCTTAAAGTGCTCCCTCTGTTATGTTGCTTTATGCCATAGATTTCCTTTAGTATATTTGCAATCTTTGATGTAGGAAAATATTTTTCCAAAAATAGCCACTTCATCTCTATCCAAGTGTTCACACTCTCAGCATGTAGATCAAACAACCAATCCTTTGTTGCATCTTACAGTGAGAATAGGAAAGCCCTCAACAGGATTTGCTTATTTGTCACCCCTAAGGCTTTATACTCAGACATACCACATTGTGCTCCTTGAAATGCTTACGTGTATCCTCACCTACAAGACCATGAAAATTAGGCAAAAAATGTATTAACCTAGACTTAAGCTCAAAAGTAACATGCTCAGCAAAATTAGGAAATGTAATGCATAAATGCCTTTGGGATAAGTCTGGTGCAACCAACTCCTTTAGTGTTCTCGAATTTGCCATTGATTATTTGAATTCAAGTTCTAGTTCTACTTCCAAAGTTGGTTTTTGCTTTTCTTCTTCATCTCCGCAATGTCCTCTTGATACATGGATCAAATTGTACAGGTTCTCTATGAGGAGATTTGGTAACTACCATACACCAACATTAACAAATGTTTAAAGACTATCAAATAACTAAAAGAAATAATTGTAACAGATATATACATAAAACACTAGTTAAAATAGAAAGAGAAAATTAAATCACCACACTCTTCGGTAACGGTACCAAATTTGACAGTGTGTATTGAGTGCACTGCAAAATTTACTTAACTCTACACACTAAAAACTTGTAGCTGTGGTGAGTCGGGATTGTATCCAAAGAGAATATTTGGTTAATTCTCATAATGAAAATAATTGATGTAAAGGAAATAAAAAGAAGGGTCTTGAGTTGATGCAGTTGAGAAAACAAAATACAATTAAACTACACAAGCAATTTATAGAAAATAGTCAAAAGTGAGAAAAGTGTCAAATATGTGTAAAACTAGGTTCTTTGATCAATCTTGGCTAACACACGATTAAACATATCTCATTATTATAATGCTTTCACACCTCTTCTAGGATCATTGATTATGGACTAACAACACGTTATGCTAATCCCAATTTTCCCTTAGGTCGTTTTTAATTAAGAAATGCTCGTTAATTAAACCTAACTAATGAATAGCCTAAAACACGCTCTCTAGATTTAATTGGATAGCCACATTGTGAAATGGAAAATGGATCAATATAGGAAGTAACCTCATAAGCTCAGGTTATCTTACCTAAGTTACGTTGTTCCTAATTCAAGGTCATTAGTGGCTACTAACGAATCTCAAATACAATAATTACTGATTATATTCAAGATTCTAGCAGTGAGTTCTTAATAAAACAATCCAATGAACGCAATAAGATCATCTTTACAATACCCAAATCATTCAATGTAGCGCAACAATAACAATCCTTAAAGAGAGTTTCAACATTAAACAAAGATGAGATAAGCTTAACCGTGACTCAAGTATTGATGTCACCTTCAAACCGGTGTTGGGAAGTTAGCCTTCCATCTTCTCCATTGGTCTCTAAGAGATGAGCTTTTGTTGCCCCTTTCTTTCTTTCGAAACCCAAAAACGATGAAGAATAAATAACGAATGTTTTCTATTATCACAACATATTCTATTTATAGTGAAAAGTAGGTTTTCGGGATAGTGGCATAAAACTCAGGAGCATGCTGGAGTATCTCACAGTTGTGAATGGCCTAGACGACGCTCACAGCTGTGAGGCTCCTTTGCATAGGGGTGACAAGGAGTTTCACGCCCATGTAAGTTATGTCATGGGTGTGAGATAAGTCTCACAGCCATGACACATTTGTCATGGTCATGAGAGATGTCTCATGGCCATAACAATTTATGCATGGCCGCGAGCCACTTTTCTATATTCTTCATCTTGATGTTTTCATCAAATACTGTTATCTTCCTTGGTATTTTCTTGTCTTCTTTTACTCAAATCCTTCTCCTTCTTGTTCCATAAAGACAATTGAATGTGAATCACAAGAAGATGGCTCAAAGAGTGTGCTTTCAACTCCCTTTAGTCATTATGCTTCCAAATTGTACCTAAAACCAAATATGAACTAAAATGAATGTCTTAAGCATTTGAAAGGTTTAATCACTAAGTGTAATGGATTAAATGTATCAAAAATTAAGCACATATCACCTGCCACGATAAATATCACATCATATCACTTGGGCTATTTGAGCTACTAATCCCTTATCATTGATCTTCATACTCAAGTCTTCTAATTTGACCTGTAATGTTGTCACCATATCAACATTACAAATGCCACTTCATTTTTCTTCAATATCAAATTCCCTTATTATTATATAGGGATGGAAAAGTCCAAGCACCAAAGGTATAGCCTGAGCCTAAGCGTAAGCTTACTTAGGTGCTCAAACAAATGTCATTTTAGGGAAATTTCCTAAAATTACTTCATTTTTGACTACTTATTTCTTAAACTTATGACAAAAATAGTGTTGTTTTATGGTGGTGGGTGCAGGTCATTAAGTCAAGCCTCAAAACGATCCCTTTGCTTGAACCTAGACAGAAATTTGGGTTGACTAGGCCAAGCTAGGTGTTGTCATACCTATTAGTAATTTTTCATTTTGGACTGCTCATTTCTTAAACTTAAGACTAAAACAATAATGTTTTATGGTACCAGTTGTAGGCCGTTGAGTTAGGCCTCAAGCTGATCCTTAGGTTTGAACTTACACAGAAATCTAGGTTGATCAAGCTAGGCTAAGCATTGTCATCCCCACTACTAAGTTTTCTTTAAAATATTTTAATGAGTTCCTCACAATTTCTCATGAGTTTTAAAAGCTAATAGTCCCTTTTGAAGATGCACCAATCAACTGCTTAATTGGTTAACTCAACCCACTATAAAATGTTTGCATTTATAGTCCCAAGTCAATTTGTTGGTGTGAAAATTTTCGTATAAGCTCATTCCATCTCTTCCATGTCTCATACAATGTCTCACCTTATAATTATTGAAAAGAGAAGACTTCATTTTTTATTATTGTTTTTTGTGATATAGGAAATACTTGGCTTAAAACTTCTTAACAAGCCTGTTCTAGGTGTAATGGATCTAGGAGAAAGAGACTTCAATCACGAGATTTTGCTCTATCCCTCAATATAAAAGGAACAATCTCAATTAAATGGCATCCTTTGAGGCTCTATAACTCTTGTATGTATTATAAATCTCCAAAAATTTATAATGTGTGAACTTGGACCCTCACACAATAACTTATCAAATTGTACAAGTTATTGCACTATCTGAATCATGTTGTGTTTGATATCAAAACTTTTGGCTCTACTCTTGACCTATTAATGCTAAACTATGTCCTATTGAATAATAATCTAACATAATCCCCTGTAGTGTATGGTCCTCCTTACACTACCATTATGTTAAGTTTATGTAACATCAAGTAACTAAATCATGAAATTCAACCAACAAATTTAAGATGAAAAAAGAAATAAATAAAAGAAAAATGATCAGACTAATAAACATAAAGCTTTTCTAATATTCTAATCCTCAACAATAGTGCTAAAAAACTTGATTATGATGAAGTATATCATATCAAAAAAATACTAAAGATCATTAAGTAAGTGCACTATGTATTCTTCTAGTACAACTTAGATGAATATGAGTTTCGATATTATAAAGACTACAGGCATTAGTACTAAGAGTATTTATATTATATAGTTTAAAACGGAATGACTAACTTAAAGAAAAAGACAAAGTAAACTAAAATTACTAATAAGAATTAATAAACTGGAGGAATGAGCAAGATTGAAGCAACCAATAGATAAACAAGATTCAAATAATAATTTCCCTAAAACTTTCTATGATTTAATGACTAAACCTAGTTAATTAGATTGGTAAAAAATTGTAATGTTACAACCGTATTTTTTCTCAAGACATACAAACTATACTTTAAGTTGATTGATTGAAATCTTTTCTTAATCAAAACTCTTAAGAACATATTATTAGCTTATTATATAAGAAATATTTGACTCTAATTTAGAAGATTTATATGATCATATCTCAAACATTTTATACAACTCTTATAATTCATGCCATAATTTATTCATAAATATAATTTCTCAATACCTATATGTGACATCTAAAATTGAACCAAGACATTAGCATATTTCAATTCAACATAACATAAATATGAATAATTCAAAATATAACTTATTTTTTATTAAATCAAGAAATTAATCCAAAAACAATAACTTTAAGGTTCACTTTATCTAGATCTATATTTAAATTTATTTCATGCTCAAACAAAGAAAACTGATAATAAATAAGAAAGAACACAATATAAGATTTCTCATTCTCATATATCTTGAATCTTGATGTTCTTTTTATTTTTGAATCTCGATATTCTTGATTGAATTTTGATATTCTTAATTGCATCTTGATCTTGATAGAACTTCTTTCTTTGCTCCAAAGGTTGCTTCATTCTTATGTCAAAACTCGAACTTCCCCTTTTTATTTCGCATGTCTCTCCTTTTTATCTCAAAAATTTTCTAAATTTTTTTATCAATACCAGATCCAACACAAAATCATATCCGGCCCTGTTCTTTGTAGTTATGCAAAAATCTAGTTTATGTAAAAATTATCATCAACACGGGTCACTAATATGGGTCTGTGTTACTTAAAACTTTTTAAAAATTATTAAGGTGCGATTTGGGCCTTTAACCTTTTTAAAAGCATCAAAATATCATCCTTGATATAAAATTTCAAAGTTCCTCAAAATTTGTTTGAAAATTAAAAGATTTTACATAAAGTTTAAAAAATTCCTCTTAATTACTAAATAATTTATGTATTATACCTTAAATGTAAATGATTATAAGTGAACTAATAATTTATCAAAATAATCAGGAAACGGCAATAAAAAAAGATCATGATGACGTTATACTTAGAATAATTTCTTTCTTGTTTTTGATTTATTTTATTTGAATTGATTTGAAGCACTGTTGAGTTATATTTGATGTCCTATTTTACTCATTTGATTATTTTACTTTTTCATGAACTTCATTTTCTACCTTTTATTAGAATTTTTATATTTGAAGTCCCATGCCACGCGAGTCTTCCCTCCATTTAAGGCTTGAAACTCAAGGTGGAAGAACAGTCATTATCGAATACTCAACAGAAACAAAACCGAACTTCCAATTTGCCCTGCTCTTAAATCAGTTTCTCAGTTCTGTGTAAACTCAACGCACATAGTTTTGAATGCCAAGCTTAGCTACCAGCATTCAGACATGGCGTCCCATGAAACCATGCCCCTCATAATTCCGCTACAAATTGATTCATCAACATCATCATATTTTCTTACCACTAGCACTGTAATTTCACTTTGTGTATTCGTTACTCTTCTTTGTGCTTGTATAATTCTTGGTCACCTCTTGGAAGAGAATCGCTGGGCTAATGAGTCCATCACCGCGCTTATTCTGGTATATAAAGTTTCATTCTTCATCGAGGAGCCTAGACTTGGTATAGTGTGTTTTGCTTCACGGGATTGCTTCTTTTCAGGGATTGTGTGCAGGTGCCGTGGTTTTGCTTGTTAGTAAAGGCAAGAGTTCGCAAATATTAGTGTTTAACGAGGATTTGTTCTTTCTTTATTTGCTCCCTCCAATCATTTTCAATGCTGGGTATTCTCTCTCTTTCTCTCCTTCCTCGTGAATTTTGATCGGGCTTCTTAGATATAGCTGTGATTACAATGTTTTTAGGAGCTGCTGAGTTTGAGATTCGTCCTTTTTGCAAAGTTTTAACTTTTCCTTTAGTTTCGCTTGTGTTTGGATGTAATTCCACTGACCAGCAGCAGAACAAGATTGAAATTTGCCATATGGAATAAGTAGTTATAATTTTATCCCTTGAATTTCAAATATCAATTCTTTGGCTATTGTCTCTTAATCTAAGATTTTTTTTTTCTAGATTCCACGTCAAGAAAAAGCGATTTTTCCAAAATTTTTCCATAATATTAATGTTTGGAA
Organism: Erythroxylum roraimae; assembly: GCA_027568915.1. Classification (NCBI taxonomy): domain Eukaryota; kingdom Viridiplantae; phylum Streptophyta; class Magnoliopsida; order Malpighiales; family Erythroxylaceae; genus Erythroxylum; species Erythroxylum roraimae. Next base: position 4,076,794 of record JAOSBL010000007.1, read on the forward strand.
TATTTGGCACGGTGATTTCATTCTGCCTCATATCACTAGGTAAGATAACTGTTTCTTTACCGCTCAAACACAGATCACATACATAGAAACAGAAGAATTCTGACTTTTTTATCGCTTTATGATAATTTTGTAGGTGTTTTTGCTCTTTTCAATCTAATTCGTGTTACATCCTTGACAATAAAAGACTACCTAGGTGACTTGTAGTTGCTGTGCATTTTCTTTGTTAACATGTATCTGCAAAGAGTTCGCTTAGACCTAAGTATAGCTTCCGTGACTTGCAGCAATTGGTGCTATATTGTCAGCAACCGACTCAGTCTGCACATTGCAGGTACTGTTATAAAATTAACATGTACGACTCATATTAGTTTATAAATTCTAATTTGCTTATTGTATTAATAGTATTTCTTCTTATCATGTGAAAGGTTCTCAATCAGGATGAAACACCCTTTCTTTACAGTGTAGTTTTTGGGGAAGGAGTTATCAATGATGCTACCTCCATTGTCCTTTTTAATTCAGTCCAATCGATAGATTTCAGTAATGTGGATGCTACAGTATCCTTAAGATTGCTTCGAACCTTTCTTTACCTCTTCTTCACCAGTACTGCTCTGGGTCTAGTAGTAAGTATAGCTGCAAGTCTTCCATCTAAATGAATACATCATTGCCTTCTGCTATGTAAAGCTGCATGTCTGATGCTTCCATTCCATTTAATGTTATTATATCTTGGCCTCTGTTTAATTTGTCTTCCTAAAGTTAAAGAGTCTTTGTTCATGGGTTTTCATCCTTCATTTCTTTCTCTTTCATTCTCTCTATATTTATGTATGTAATTTAACGCTATTCTAAAATGGTATAACAATTTCAGGTGGGCCTTTTAAGTGCTTACATCATAAAAACACTTTATTTTGGAAGGTAAGATCAATTGTTCTGTTATATTCTCTTTCAAATTAATGCTGCCTCAAATCAATTATTGCATTGCTAAAGGCTGTACATCTTGCTGAAATTCCAAATCTAATCTTATTGGTCATATTAAAATCTAGACGAATTTCCATAGAAAAAAAAGTATTCATTTATCTGCAGAACCTACAATGGTGGCCTTGAAATTAATAAAAGCTTAAGGAAATGAAGGATGAAAAAAAAAATCTATCATTGTATGTCCAAATATTCGAGTGGTCGATAGATTTATGATTTTGCCTGATCCCGACAAATATTAGCTTAAGGCACAAGGAATGCTTACTTTTTTCAATCAAAATAAAGTTCAATGCTAAAAGCATGTGCATTATTTACATGGAAGAATCTGTAAGCTTCACCATGCTTGTGGTTAACAAGTTGGGCCCTGAGTAGAGTAGCTTATCAACAACATGAACGATAAGCAAAGCCAGTTTGTCCACCCTGAAATAAACAACTGACAAGGATGGAAAGTTTATTAAGAGAAAAGCCAGCAGCCCACGCTGGAATAATACAACAGAAACATGTACACCTACGAGCTAAATAGCCAGTAATTCCTACAGCTATCGCCATCTGTGACTTCAACAGTGCAATTTAGGAGGTTATTTTAGTCTTGAGTTCTATATGCTGCAATTCCAAAGCGTTGTCTGATTTTTGTGCTTATGGTGTTTCATTTGTTGCGCAATGAAATATTTTTTCTTTTCCTATCAACAGGCATTCTACTGATCGGGAAGTTGCACTTATGATACTTATGGCTTATTTATCATACATGCTAGCTGAGGTACTAAAATAAAAATTGCAAATATGGCCAAATTCATTATTGTTGACAAGCTTCTGTTTTCTGTTTCACCATATACACACTAGTGAAAATAAATCAATGTTGAATCAGGTAGGCTTTTCCATTCATCAATAGTCACTAGATTGCTCGACTACACCATGATTGATTTATCATCCAAGTAGATAATTTAGATCTTCTGATCAAGTGAGATTGTAAACCTCTTCTTTCTATCATATTATTGCCACCAGAATATGGTTTCTGTTTCTTCTATTTTAAATGATAGAATCTACAGCCTGGATTAATAGGGTATGGTAGAGATAAGTTCAAAAGTGACTAATACATTAAAACAGAATAAAAACACACATAGTTTACATCATTCTGATAAGTAAAATTTTCCCTAAAGCATCATGCTTGCTGAGATATGATTATCTTTTACTTCTGCAGCTTTCAAGTCTCAGTGGAATTTTGACAGTTTTCTTCTGTGGTATTGTAATGTCTCACTACACATGGCATAATGTTACTGAAAGCTCAAGGATAACAACCAAGTGAGTCAATCAGGAATGCCTTTCTTGTCTTCTATTTTATTAATTTTTACCGTTTTTCTATATGTCCTCAAATGTAGATTTGTTCTCGATTGAAATGGACGATAAAGAAATTGATCATTTTAGATGATTTTTCTTTCTCTAGTTCAGTGAGAAGTTCTTTTGAATGGCAGCTCATAGATCCTATTATCAAACATATATCTTGAGCCAAATTACATGTTGATAAGCAGTTACCTTAAAAAATTTGCACTTCTAATTGTTCGATCACAATATAGTTTATGAGTTTGCTACATAGTTATGTAAGTCAAGAAACCAACTGCTGTTGGGAAAATTTACCAGAGACAAGTTTGTGGCCTGAAAGACAGAAGTTTCAATATGAAAAATATAATAACTGTATTAAGATCTTATGATCAGCACTATCAAAAGTGATCATGGCTTCAGAAGTGTCATAGGGCATTCAGCATTTAAGAACGGGGCTGCGTAAATGATAGCAGAGTAGTGCTCATAAAGAAGCTGAAGAGTGAACTACAAAGAAATTCAATTACAAAGAGGCTATATTGGTTTGTTTACTCAAATTCAGTCTTCTCAAATTTCTTCACTTTTGATTGTTTAGTGATGCAATCCACAAATTGCTAGTAGTTGTTGTAACCAATCTACTTTTCTAGAGCTAAAACATTGTTTTCAAAGTTTTATTTGTAGCTTCTTCCTGTCTGTACATGCTAGAAGATACTTTGAAACAGCCTAGCCGATCAGTTGATGAATGAATTATGATGAGAAGGATCTAATCTGATGTTGGTTGATTATTTCAGGCATGCTTTTGCAACAATGTCGTTTATTGCAGAAAATTTTATATTTATATATGTTGGAATGGATGCCTTGGACATTGAGAAATGGAAACAGAGCAATTCAGGGTAATTTTATGCCCTTTAACTGGTTGACAGGCAGTTACATGCATTTTGATCATACTTTTGGATTATTTTGCCACATTAATGGGCATTGCTTTTCCCGCCTGTTAGGAATAAGTATAGCATCCGCATTTTCACAGGACTCTTAATCTTCAATTCCTGACTTGTTTTCAATCACATTAAAAAAAAAAAGATTCAGTGCAGGAACTTCGCTTGCTGTAAGTTCAACATTGTTTGTGTTAGTGTTAGTTGGCAGGGCAGCATTTGTGTTCCCTATAACAAATATCCTAAACTATCTTCGGAAGAGAGAGAGTACGAGAATTCAAATTAAAGAACAGGTGATACACACAGGAGTTTAGGCAATATTTCTTTTTGTATAAGTCCTCCCAATAACTATGCTAACTATTCAAAATCTCAGTTTATTATGTGGTGGGCAGGGTTAATGAGAGGAGCAGTTACTATTGCTTTGTCTTATGATCAGGTATTTCATGAAATATCAACAGCAATACTAGCTGAGATGCTTGACTATTTGATTAATAACTGCATTTTCTGCAACCGCAGTTCTCCAAGACAGAGAAGACAAATTCAGATTCTGCACTAATGTTCACATGTACAATAATTATTGTTCTCTTCAGTACAATTGTAAGCCATTGCCTATTGAATATTATATGCTAAAGTTACATAGTAAAGAATACGCATGATTGTTGGGTTTTCAAACAGGTTTTTGGGTCCATAACGAAACCTTTAGTTGAAGCAGTGTTGCTAAGAAGCAGAAAACAGATGGATTCAGATGCAACAGATTTTCCAAGTCTAGAAGAAATAAGACAGCTTTTCCTTGAGGAAAATGCTGATCCAAGCAATGAAGGAAACAGCCAACGAGCTCGTAAGTCTAGCAGCTTCAGGTTGCTAATAAGTCATCCTACTACAACCGTTCACTATTATTGGAGAAATTTTGATGACAGATTCATGAGACCAATATTTGGTGGGCGCGGATTTGTTCCATATTTACCTGTTTCACCAACTGGAGCAGGTGATGAAACTTCTTCACCAAGAAGTTAAAATACACACTCCCTTTTTCTTTTTTCGTTAATCAAATATCTTTATTATAGTTATTCTAATACAATGGTGAACGAAGGTGCGACATTCTTCTTCTACGTGGCTTTAGTTTGTAATTAGTTTTCCGCTTATTGCAAGAGTTCTGTCTTTCTTGGCTTCTTCTAGGACTTGACTGCTCTCTTGTAATGTGCCGTAGCAAATGGGCCACGTTGCCGCTCTGGTATGGCTGCAATATTGTAGATTGCTCCAGTTTCACTTAATGTATGTAATTCAAATCTTTAAGGTCCATTACTGTAATAAAAAGTCACAGTTCATTACTATTAAGTGTTAACCTTGAAATTTTGTTCTGTATCTAAAATGTTAAACATTCCCTTGTAGTTACAGGACATATACTTGCTAAATAAGTCATAAGCGTAAGCGTAAGTAAAAGCCGTTTGTGCTGGGAGATAATAATATAACTCTCTAAAAGATCAACTAAATATTAACGAGAAGAAATAACTTTTCAACTTACACTAGTAAAATAATATAAGAATAAGAAACTTAACGATGAAATAAAACTTGTGAGTATTGAGAGTTTTATTATATATAATACTTACTCAACAAGTTTTTGGTTAAGTGATCGGGAAGGTGATGGCGTTAGAGAACGAATGTGAACACCTTGATTAGCAAAGTATCTAAAGATCTGCTTGATGTCGCATCGCTGTCGTTATTGTTCTTGTGTCATCTCCTTCAATAATTTGTTAATGTCAGAAACCATGTTAAGGACCTTCTCCTAACCTGCTTCTTCATCATCCCCAGCCTCTTCACTAGTTGAGCCTTCATTTTGCTGCTGAAGTGGTGCGGAGCTCGAACTAGCCTGCCCTGTCCTGTATTTGACATATATTTTGGAGTTGACCCCTCGGAAGCCTATGTGATCGACTACCAAGATTTCAGCTTACCTCAAATGTGTATGATTTAAAAACTCATGAAGAACAGTTGTTAGTCCATCAACATTCACACCATAATACGCAACAATTGTGGTGACAATATAACCCATACTAAGATTGCTACTTTCCTTTAGTTCCTACAGATACGGGACAGTAAATAGGGCTCGGTCACAATAAAGTAAAATGAAAATGGAGTCACATGTACATTTGCATATATATATAACTTTACATGAATCATAAGAATGATTGAGATGAATTAATGGATTGTTCTGAAATAGTGTTATGAAATGTTTGTATATATGTTGTACTTGTACTTGTTGAAATATAACAAAATGTGACGTGGGTTCTAATACTCGATTATGTGTAAAACTTCTTGAAATTGGTTATGTACTTGATATTGTGTTCACTCACTAAGTTCACAAACTCATTAAAATTGCAACATTGATTTTTAGGTACATGGGAGTTCTAGCTTCTAAGGCAACCAAGTACAATTCTTATACTGTTATTTTGAGAACAAGAATGGCTTAAAAGTCTGATCAGCTGATATCTGAGGAGTCTAATTAAGATGTGTTTGTTTAGCTTCTCATTTCATCTTAAATATTTTGTATGGAGTTGTAAACTCTCAAATGTTATGTAATGTAAATACAAGGATTTGAATAGTAATGGTACAATGTAAGTAAGTTTATTTTGTGAATATAATGAGGAGATTTGACCATTTTGAATACTTGTGTTATGTGTGATGCCATAATAAGTTAATGTGATTATTCTAACGTGTCATTCTTATAGAGTATGTTCTTGAACATCTTCTAGATATTCAGGCATATGCTCTACGGAAGTGGTATGTTATAGTTTAAGTTTGTTTCAAGTATTTCTTTGATGATTATCATGTGCATAGGCTTAGAATTATGTTATTGATAATGTTTGTATGTATTTTAAGTGTTTGTTTAGTTTAGGGGAAAAAATTGAATCTTAATTTTATGTTTCAAGAGGTGTTTGATGTGTTTGTGAGTGCTGGAAATTAGAAAATTGAAAAATGAAGATGATGGAGAAAGCTTGAAGATGAGTACAATCATGATAGAGGCTGAACCAAGTGAAGCACGATCCTGACAGAGGCTTTTCTAACACGAGTTTTTTTTTTTTCGTGTTTTGAGTATTCGAGGCTATTTTTGGAACTGAATAAAGTGAGGAAATCCTAGACACAACCCTAAAACCTTGATGCACTATTTAAGAATGTGAAATACATTTTAAAAAAACACAGCGGTTAATACATCAAAATGAATCAAAAGTGGGAAAGAACGTCATAAAATTCTAATATTCTAGATCAAGGCCTTAATAGAGTTTTTATTCTTTTCCTTTATTCCTTTCATTATCCTTGATGTGCAATTTGAATTTTAAGATGTTAAATATGTTCATGGATTTCTAATCTCATATTATGAATTATCCTGGAATTATTTTATGACTTTTATTGAATTCAATATATTCATAGATGTTTGTAATAATTGTTCATGCATATACTCGGCAACGAATCAAGATCGTGAGTCAAAGTAATCAGTGTTAGGTTGTACAAAGAGAGTTGGTAATTTAATAGACTTGCAATTATCAAATTAAGGATCAAATAAAGAGAGATCTTGGTTGTGAAATTAATTATCTAATAGATTGCTTCAGATCTAATTGTATAATTTATAAATAGTTTTTGAATCGAGAGATTACAAATTTGTAAATTCTGATTCTTAAGATTTTGATTACTTTCTCTCAAGATCTAATCAATTAATCCTAATTGATTAAATCTTGAGAGAAAGTAATCAAGAAATCCACGATCAAACACATAAGTTGAACTAACAAGATCAAAGGAAT
>JAOSBL010000007.1:4083896-4098559 GCA_027568915.1 Erythroxylum roraimae
TAAATTAAGGAAAGAATAATTCCTAAGTATTCAATCTTGATTGAACCTTAATTTTAATTAACATCTCACTTATTATTAACAAGATCAAAGGAATTAAATTAAGGAAAGAATAATTCCTAAGTATTCAATCTTGATTGAACCTTAATTTTAATTAACATCTCACTTATTATTTGATTACTTGCTTTGTTTCAATTTCTATTATTTAAATTTAATTCAAACCAATTTCTGAATACTTTAGACAAAGTTAAGTATAAATTGTTAGCTTTTGCATAATTAACCTCTTATACTACAAAATACGATCACATCGTTCTTTGTCTCTTTTCTATAAAGATATACTCTCTTGATCTGCATTAAAAAGGACACGAGCGCCCATTCTAGCTTGTCTGAAGCGTAATGACCCGGTTACATGGAAGTTAAGTTGACTGAAAAAAACCTTCAACTTAGCTTTCTACGTCATGCCTTTTATACTCATTCTTGAAATCAGAGTGCTAGTTGGTTCTAATTTTAACCGGCTTTTGAGCAATTTAGCTGCGATCAGTCTAGGTACATACATTCTAGCTATGGATAAGCGCAAATACTAAATTCTCTTCTCTAGGGACAGAAGTCCGAGCTTCTAAACAAGCCCCATACTGAATCCGGATAATGCTTCATTCTTCAGAAACTGCTGGCAACCCCTCTTTGAACCATGTATATAGTCCACCTTCTAAATGGAAGACATTCTTATAACCATTTAGTACTAACAAGTAGGCTGCTATAAGTGATCTGCAAAAGACAAAAAAGTGAAGCCTTTAATATATATCTTCCTCAGAGATACAAAAATTGTCAATTAGATTAAACCATATGCGGCAAATTATATGAACTAAAGAGAATAAACAAAATTTCCATTATAAAACAGATGTAAGAGATAGGTTAAGCAGGTTTTAGAATGAGAATTGGGTAGACCTGGACTGTTGACCTTCAGGGAGATTCTGGGATGGCTTCACTGTACCACCGGCTGTGCAAGCCACTATGATCTTGGCATTTTTATCTATCTTTGATTCCACAGCTATTACACAATGTAGTTTCATTGGTTAGTTATACTACACAAGAAACTGAGAAACTAATGCAATTCTTGTAAAGAATCAGGGGTATTATATGAATCTCACTTTTTATGAATTCTGGATTTTCTTCAGTGCCTGCAAAGATGCCAAAAAATGCAAATGCTGCACGCCTAGCAATGTCCCATGCTGTCCACTCCTTTATAAGCCTATAAACTTGTACATTGATAGCACCTGCTGGATGACCCTACATGGACAACATAATTCATGGAATGAGACACACCTTCATCTTTCTGTCTCCCCATACTTGCTTTGCAGTTTTATTTCTGAATACTAACCTCTTTAAATTCTGCCTCTGGACGGACGTCAAGAATCACAAAATTGTTCTCCTTCTGAAGACGCAAGGCTTCATTCACTTGTACACTTCTGACCTGCAAACAAGAACTTTTCTTTAGTTCCTACATTGTTAAAATTAAGAACCCTACATCTGTACAGCAATGTCTGAGCATAAGCTGAGTTACATAGTCATCCAATGAATATATGTATAAACATAGAAATACCTTTTTCTGTAGAAGAAGTTCCCTCTTCACTTTCCATTCTTCTTCAGCTAAACCCTCCACAACAACAACAAAAACAGAAAACGGAAAATGAGCAAGTTCATAGCAGAGATAGATTGCAGAAAAACATAAGAATTGCTTCATTTTCTTTCTTTCTTTATTTTTCTGGAAATTACGAGAATATAATAGCCACAAAATAATGTTCAGGTGCAATACTCTAGAGGAACATGATCTATAACAAATAAATCCCAGAGCTACAAGCCGTCTGGGCGAGCTGGTTAAGAAACCTGCATAGGTACAACAATTTCTTGCGCAAAAAGTGTCTTATACAAGATTACAATGATTAAAGATTCAAGTTGGATATTATGTTTCGATTTAGAGCCCTTTGCAGCCCCTTCCAAATTTGTTGAGCTTTAAGAAAAAGCCGAGTACCGGGTGATTTTGCAGGTTTCGTCGCTGCGCCCAAGACTTTTAGTCCTTTCGTACTTTCCCGGGATGATGATCTTCCCTTTATACAACCAACTGATCTAACAGTGAAGAAGTGCAACCTGGATTCTTCTGCCGATCTTAACATGAAATTCGGAACTGATGATTGGAAGTTATGATGAAAGGAAGCAGAAGAAGAAGCCGATGATGAACGCGAGCTAATAGAAGAAAAAGCAGCCATTTTTGAAGCTCTGTACAACACAACCGAATAAGAGCTTCAATAACTAGTAGCACCCTAACCAGCTAAGACTGGATATTTTCAGTGAATGATAAAGAGGGTAACAGCTAAGTGGTATTGCAAGAACACAATCTCAGAGAAAATCCAGGACGTGCGGCTCTTGTTGCAAGCTGGACTCGGGGATATCTTTGTTCTTGTCCACTTCCTGTTTTTTTTTTTTTTGAAAAATTAAATACTCCCATAACTTGTCCGTGAGGTTTCACACAATTTGTCCCGATCTCGTTCGAGTGCCACTTCTGATTAATAATTTTCATCAATTATATAATAAAAGTAAAATATATTTATCTTGAGTACCTTTATTCCAAAGTATCAACTAATCAGGGAATCACATCTCCTATTTCGGTTATGATGTTTTTATCATGTATCTCATTCATATATTTGTGTAGACCCTACATAGATATATAGATGAGGTTTAATGAAACAGAATAATTGAAACAGAGGATTTGATGTAACTAGTCAGACCCTTATTCAAACAAACAATCCCTTCTTGATAATTATTTAGACCTAACATTGGCTAACCATCTACAATTCTTCTAATAGTCAGTGAATGATGCATTTGCTAATGAATAATGTAATTGATGTATAATGTTTAAACAGGGAATAATCTGACCTATGTACAATGTCAAACAATACCTACTCCCAAGCTATGTCATCTATACGTAATTTTATAACCATTCACGCTCTTTAAAAAAATTAAAAACTCTCTTCCTTGAAAAAAATTAATTTAAAATTATTTTTAAAATTCTCATTCTTTTATTTGAAGATCAAGTGGATTTTATTTTAAATTCTTTCTAAATTCTCTCTTTACTATGAAAAAGTGTCTATAATGTGGTTTACGTGTCAATGATTATGTAGTGATTGAGCCTAAATTGTTGAAACAATCAAGATAAGGATACAAGAAAGAGTGCAATTGCTATTACATATGGGATGACTTCATTCTTTTTTACTCGTGATCTACTTGAGTTGAATTGCTATAAACCTCACTTGAATTATATATATACTCTACTTTGCATACTTTCTCCATCTTTTAATTGCTCAACTTATTCCATTTATTCTTTGCTAACTTTTCCCTTTCATTCAATTTGATTTTTCACATATTGAATAATTCCATTATAATAGAGCTAGTAATATCATCAAAAGTAAACTCATTAATAATAATGTATTTGTTTATTGTTAAGACCAAGACTTAAGACCTCACTTAGTCCGACAACAACTCTTGTATATTTAGTGTTATTTTAATGTCTTAATAATTATATAATGTCCTATTTTGAGCTCTTGTTCTTCCTATTAGATGTCACTCTACAAACAACTACTAGCTTGAAAAGGGTGAGCTATACAAGAGTTTGTATTGCTTTGGACTTTTAGAAGAATATTCAAGACAAAATTTCCCTTATGAGATTGGATGAGGCTGAAGCACCTTTTGAGGACTTAAGTCTCTATTTCTTATTCTTAAAGACATGATCAAGCTAAGTAGATCAAAATATGAAAATTTGTAGGTAGAAAATTCGCAACAGGCAAATGTTAAGAGCTCTTTTACTTACATCTTAAAGAGCCTACCACCAATAAGGTTATGAATTTTTATTTTTGGAAAAATGAATGATGATTTTACTATAGTTAAAACTAAAACCACATTACAATGAATTCAAGGCATTATACCAGCATCATATATACGATATACCAAAATCTAGCTTATTGCAATATAATCATCAACAATAAAAGAAAAAAATCAGTTGAAGATTCCATCTACACTGCATCTCCATAGAAAGATTAACTTGCTCATTATAAGCCATCATACAGGCCCGAATGTGGTTAGCTATTCGATTAGCCAGTTGGTATTTTTCTTGTTTCATATCAGTTAATCATCTTCTATTTCTTTCTCTCCAAATATTGTAAATGGTGATGGTGAAAACCCCTTTGTAATGAATGGAGTTTGTTTACCCATGTCTAGAATGCCTGAGGACGTAAATCAATACCTGCTCCCATCTATAGCCACTGTTATTTCCAGGTAGTATATGTAACATATTGCTCCAAATAGCTTTAGAGGAACTGCATTGAAAGAATAGATGGTCTCTGTCCTTAATGGCACTATTGCATAGCAAACACAATTCATCGTCACTTCCATGCCACTGATTCTTAGTTCTGAGTCTATTCTTGATCACAAGCCAAGAAATAAAAGAAGCCTTAGGCCATAGGGTATTTTTTCCATATGAGGCGAAACCAAGGAACTTCCATGGTATTAGACGTAAACAATTTGTGACAAGAGTGATTAAAATACTGATCATTCGAAGTCAGTGTCTAAGATATTGTATCTTCATTTTGAGCTGCAACTAATGGAGGAAAGTGAGCAGTAAGGGACTAGAATCCCTTGAAATTACCATGCCAGTTCCCTTCCACAATCACTGAGAAAACTTTGAGTTGTAATGGCATTCTATTTTAGAGTTGTTAAAATTCTACCGATTGCACCAAAGGATTGATATTAAGCTAATTATCAAGTCAAATAAACATCATCTCACCATTCCCAACTTTATGTTTGATACATGGATAAATAATAATTCAAAGCTTCATCATTTGTCTAAGTATCCAAGAGCCTTCCTTTGAAAAATCAGCTATCCAAATTTTTGTGTGCTGCTATGAATGTTAGTGTTGTTAAAGTAACTAACCCAATACTAGAAGAAATCCATCAAGAAGACTATATAGTGCATGAGGTACCAAATAAGACTACACAAGTGGTTGATACTTCCTCTTTACATTGAACTGTTCTCTATCAATTAAAGGAGGCAAGGAAAACCAATAAAGGGAAAGGGAATCTAAGGAAACTGATCCAAATGTCTTAGCAGAGATCCATTACTTGATGGGAAGGTGATTGTAATTGTAAAAGCACAAGAAAAATATACAAATCTTTACCTGTAATCCTAAGAAATCAATTGTTTGAATACAAATATTCAATTTATGTATAATTTAATTAATGATTTTAAAGTAAGAAGTAAGAGGGTAACAAATAGGAAGAAAAAAGATCTTTAAATCCACCTTATCAATGACTATTAATAAGGAATGTAAGGGGGTTTAATTACACCAAGAAGTTGAACATCTTCAACAAGCAATGATAGTTAATTTGTAATCACTAAAGTAACTTTTATAATGAATAAGTAATTATATTTAACACTAATAAGTGCTATATTCTATCATTAAGGATTAAAATTTTCATATTTATGTTAAATTGATTTTGGAAATTTTTTATTTTTAGACCATATTTATGTATGCATACAATCATGCATTTTAGTTTACTGAATAAGTTAAAGGATTTAGGAGCTACTATTAACATACCCTCCATTATACTTGGAGATTTTAATAGCATAATTCACATATTGAAGAAGAAGGTAACTCTTATATTAGGAATTTATCTTATGACTATGGGGACTGCATAACTACTTATAAGTGACTACCCTAAAAATGAAAGGTCTCTTCTATACTTGTTACAATCATTAATAAGGTAGATGGTTTCTAAGGAAAAAAAAAAAGGATACGACCCTGGTGAATCGATCATGGTTTTTCTCTTTGCTAAACATATTAGCCTTATTTTATAACCTTTTATTTTCTAATGACACTCCTTTAGTTATATAAAATCCCTCCAATTCCTCATATATCAAGTATCCTATCAAGCATCCTTTCAAAGTTTAATAATCGTCTTATTAAGGTGGAGGGAATTGAATAAGTAATTACAAAGGGTATAAATTATGAAATTGAGGAAAAAAAATCTTTATACATGTACCTAGAAACTTTAGAGGATCAAGAAGGAGCTAAAGACTTAAACAAAAGAAAAGTTGGGAACACTTAGTAGGTAGTGGTAGAAGCATGGGACATATTAAATGAAGATCATATTAACCTCTATAACTCCATTTTGTATAAGGCTTTTCAAACTTAGGACAAAGTTGTATTAATAAATTACTAAAAAAAGTATAATAATTCCCTATGGATGTAGAGAGCCAGGGTTTTTTGGCTTAAAAATGGTGATAAAAACACCTCTTTCTTTATTAAGTTAGTGCTCACAAGGAACATTTTGAACAAAATGATCTTTCTTATTGATAATATAGGGGTTTATAACAAAATGATATCTCTTATTGATAATATAGGGGTTTAGAACAAAATGACCTCTCCTACTGATAATATAGGGGTCTATAATAATTCTCATCAAGGTATGATTTAAAAGGTTGATTATTTCTTTTCATAAACTCCTATTACGACTAAAAACACTTCCACATCAATATCCACCCTTTAGTCTATAGTTAAGTGGCAAGTTTCTAGCCTAGAGACTTCTTAGCTAAGCCTTTATTTTAGGGAAGTGGAGGAAGTTGTTGATAAGTTTTATATAGAAAACTTTCAATAACCAAAGTATACGGATCATAACTTGTAGTACAAAAGTTATTGTTCCTACAAGGACTAATTAGACATCTAATGACATGAATAAAACTTTGCATAAGACATTAAAAGATTGCTCGAATTAAAATCAATTTATTGAAATTAAAATAACTAGTAAAATGAAACAATTGAATAAGTGAGCTGTTAATAAAAATAAAGTTGATCAAAGTTAGAAACTTAGGAATTATTTTATCCTTGTTTTATCTCCCCTTATTCTTATTAACCCATTTTTGCTTAATCCTCGATATCTTTAGGTTTTGGCCACCATCTTTCAAGATCCAATCAAGTAATCCCAATTGAAATCGATAATAATATAATTGTAACCTCTTGATTCACAAAACTACTCCTAACTATTCAATTGGATTTAAAGCAATCTTAAAGATAATTAATTCACAATTAAGATCTCTCTTCAATTGTTTATTAATATAATACTTATAGGTCTATTAAGCTACCAACTCTTCTTGTAAACCTTAACATATTTAACATGATTAACTCTCTTGGTTTTTTTACCAAGTATAATCCTAACAATTATCACAAAGAATCTATAGGTGTATTGAATTCAACAAGAATAAAGTTAAACAAAAAATATCAAGAACAATCCGTAATATGAATTTAGAAACTTATAATCATGTTTAACATCCTAATAATCCGAATTAACATCCAATACAATGAAATAACTAAAGGGAGAAAGAAAGAAAAATGTGTTTGTGTCATGATCTAAAAATCTAGAATTTCTGGAGCTTCTCTTGATGTCTCTCTTCTTTGATCTTCCTGAATCTAGTGGCTACTACGTTTTTCTATGTTTTTCTTGTTCTTAAATATTTCTTGAGGCTTCTAAGGTTATTTCTAGGATTTTCACATTTAATTTGGTTCAAACATAGGCCCAAAACTTCAAAAGTAGAAAAACAATTGCATGCTAAAAAAGCTTAAATTTACTCTCTGTCACGGCTCCCATGATCGTGGGAGTACCATAATCGTGGCTTGCACTATTTCATGCTTCCAACTCTTCTCTTTTATTCAGTTTCTTATTTCCATTAACTCACAAATACATCAAACTTTAAAACATAAAAATAAGATCAAATTATTTCTTTAAACCACTCAAACAATTAAAACATATAAGAACACTAACAATAACATAATTTTGTGTTCTAAGCACATGATTATCATCTAAGAAAACACTTAGAAAAACACTCAAACACCTAGAAAACATACTATGATCTACACCTATCAACATCAACACATATAAACTTTTGCTTTTCCTCAAGTAAAACTAAAACCAAACACAAACAAAACACATAAACATATAGACACATAATCATGCAACAATGCAATAATGGTGCAATGACATCAAATCTTATGGAATTAACTTAACCACAAACATCAACCACTTAAAAAAATCAATCATACTAGCTTATTCCTTTTATGTTTAAGTGCTTTGATATGAATATATATATCAATCAAAATATTAACGCCCTATTCATACACCTATGGCACTTATAAGCATTCACTTATTATTATTGATCAAATAAAAAGGAAAACAATCTCTAAGCAACCTTTCATGAAAAAATATTGCTATTTTTAAAAGATAGATAGGTAATTTATTGTAAGTACCATTTTTTAAAAAAAATTTGTTGAGCAAGTTTTAATGTTATAAAACCCTCAATATACTACAAGTGCACGAGTCGTGAATGCAGCATATGAGTTGTTGATCCCTCGAGGAGTTGGTGAACTAATCTAATTCTAAGACATCTAAGGCCTAAAAGGATTATTAAAATCAAAATAAAAACTAAAAAAAGTAAACAATCAGTGTGTATTGCTTGAAAATGAATTCACAAAATTAACACAAGAAACCAAAATTGAGCACCGCCAAATGACAATTGGAATTTAACCAAGGAAGATTAACAAATTATGGGAGAGGGGATTTATCCTATCATAATGCTAACTTAGTCACTTTTGTGTTAATGTGGTGTTAGTTCTAGACTATCGAAGGGTAGATTTCCCTCTCTCAAGTTATAATCACTAAGCCTTAATTAATATACGCTAATTAAGTCACGTTACCAAACATGTAATATCTCGATTAATAATCAGCCTACAACCTAATCAAATCTTAAGCAATTTATTAAACAATCAGGTCCTCAGATGAGATCTCTCTTCGTATAATTATCAATTTGATTATTTGCCTGGTTTATTAGGTTATTTAACTCTCATTAACAAACCTAACCATTTTACATTCAGTTCACTCTCTCGATCTATTACCAAAGGAAACAATTACAACAAATAATCAAAACACCCAGATGCACTAACACAGAAAGAACTAGATTAACATTAAACCAACAACAAATTCCTAAAGAAAAGTTAGAACATCCTTAACCCAAGACTCATCATCATCAATCTCATCTCATACAGCAAATACATGAAATAAAAGATGGACAGAAAGAAAATAACTTGGAGGATTGGAGGTTTAAGTAGCTGAAGCTCCACCTTCTTCTTTCTCCTCTTCTCTCTCTTCCTTCTTCCTCTTCCTTGGATCTTTCCCAATGTAGCAAAATGAAGGCACAAAAATTAGGGTTCTCCTTCCTTTCTGTAGTCTTCTCTATTTAAGGTAAAAATTAGGTTTTACCCGGCCCCAAATAGTCTAAAATAACTCCGCAAAGTTGAGTTTTAGAAGCAAGTTTGCGTCTACTGTTATGCAGGCCATGACCATGGCTTCCCCTACTACGATCGTGGCACTTGGGATTTTGCTTCTACTATGATCATGGCCTGTCCATTTTGTTTCTAGCATGGATCTTTCACCACGCTTCCCCCAAATCTTCTCAATTCTTCGATATTTGATCTCAAACACTAACAAACACATCGAGGCACCTCAAATACACAAAATTAAAGCTCAATAGCAGACTCTAACACACAAATATCTAACCAATTAACACAATTCTAAACCTAAACATACATAAATCAATTAATTAACCACTAAATACATACTAAAATGCCTATTAAAACATCATGCAACCTACAACTATCACATCCCCACACATGAAATTTTGCTTGTCCTCAAACAAAAACAAAACAATCAAAATACAAACACACCAAACCATAACACACATATATGCAATAATGGTAATCAAAATACAAACACACCAAACCATAACACACATATATGTAATAATGGTACAATGACGTTAAACTTTACGAAATAAATTTAACTACAAACTTAATCCTTCAAGTTGTTCTAACTTATTAACTTATTAAATCTGTGTCTAGGCACTTCGGACTAAATATACATACTAACTAAGGCCTTAATTTTAAATTCATTCACCCTGATCACTTGCACACACATATTGATAATTATTCGATCAATCAAAATTGTAATTATCCCTATGTAACTTTTCATGAAAATTCAAGCTACTCTTAAAGATCGGTAGGATTTATTAAACAGCGCACTATTTTTGTTAATTTTCATTAACATGAATCTATCCTTTTGACGAGAACGAAAATATTTGTGATGAATGTCCCCCAGTTATTCAACTAGGTCATGTTTTTATTATGCGACTTGGTTGGAATGTCATTATAGCCTTTTGACACGAAGGTAAACATTGGTGATGAATGTCCCTTTGTTACTTAGCTCATCACATTCTCAACTAACTACTAGCTCTATTCATAACCCAATTTGTTCAAAAAGGGATAACAAAATAGTTATTTATTAAAAAAACATTTTTATTATTTTGAAGTTTATGTTTTCTTACCTACCTCATTTCTTTAGCTAATCGTTCTCATGAAAAGATACCAATATTGCTACATATTCGATTGACCTAAAATTATAAATAAATGTAGTAAATTTCTAGAGTGAATGAACTAACATTATGTCCTAATTAATATGCTTATTTAACCATATCCTAAGGTTTGGAAGCATTTACCTTCCTCTTTTGAGTAAATCAAAAAGGATGCTCTGTAATCCGCAGCCTGGTTCCTTTTTCCACGATTCGATACTTGGACCTTGCCCTTCTGTTAACATCTCTTGACCGTTTGCTTAATACATGATCCCATTGGAATCAGAGATGTGAGGAATTGAGACAGAAATAAAGACATTAAGGATGGTTGTAGAGAGAAGTGAGAGGGAATTGGCTTCTTGACTTTAGAGACAGAGTTAGAGAATGAGAAGTGTAGGAAAAATGAGGGTGAATGTAAATACATAGGTTGGGAAGAGGTATGAGGGGTAACATTGGGAGAAAATTGCAAAAATTTGCGTATTTCTAACTTGGCTCACTGTAGGCCACGATCGTGGCCTAGTGGGCTAGGATTGTGGCCTTGGAAATTTCTGCATTCCTCCCAATTTTTTGCTTCTTTTCGTCGTTTTACTCCTGAAGTCCTTCCATGACTTATAATTACATCATCACCTCATTGTTTCCCTTACCAAACCATTCCTATCCATTATGAAAAAAGAGAAAAGAAAGAATTCCAAGGTCTTACTTATGCTTGATCTCTTCCAAGTATTCTACTTATTTCAAAAGCACACACAAACAGAATTGCAAACCTAATATAATACGAAATATGAACAACTAAAAATTGAAAATCATGGGTTGTCTCCCATGAAACGCTTTGTTTACCATCGCTAGCTCAACATTCTTTTTTCGCTCATCGTGATTCAAATGATTCATGTAATGGTAACGCCACTATAACTCTCATGAATTATACTCGAGCTATCAAACTATGCTTCTTACCACCTTCCTTTTTTGTTTTCTTCTTCTTTCAAGTCTTTTGCCTGATTTGTGGTCATTCTAATGAGTCCTTACAAGTATAACCTTGCTCGACTTCTTCACAAGATTCATTGCGCTTTATATCATCCACAGATTTGAGAGAATTGCTATTAACATTAGACACTTTAAATAACATCTTGTCATCCCCTATTCTCAATGTCAATTTGCCCCCATCAACGTCTATGACTGATCCGGCGATGGCTAAAAATGGTCTCTGTAGGATAATAGGTGTCTCCAAATCCTCTTCTATGTCTAAGATTACAAAATCTATGGGAAAAGTGAAATTGTCAACCCTAACCAGAACATCCCTAACTACACCTCTAGGATGGTGGATTGATCTATCAGCTGTTTGAACGCGCATCCTGGTGGATGTTATTTCGCCTAACTCATTTTTCTTATACAAGTTATAAGGCATCATACTTATACTCGCTCCTACATCCGCAAATGCCTTATCCATTATAACACTACCAATAGTACATAGGATGTAAAAATCTCCCCAATCATCTCACTTTTGTGGTTATGTTATCACTTTAGTGGAGTTCTTTGTGCTTAGCAATTCATTCTCCGACTTCCCTTTTATAGATTTTGTCAAAGCAAGTCACGTTTTTAATTGTTTTATTATATCTAGAACTTCATTTAGTGCAACTTCCTTTGTTTCCTCATTGCGCAAATAGGGTATGGAATCGGAGGTTGATATTTCTTGATTCCAATCATGTAACATACCACTCTCATAGAGCAGATACTAGGCATACCAAAGTATATCCAAGCACATACCCTACGGAAATGGCACGTTAGAGCAATCACATTATCCTAATTATGGCATCACACATAATTTCAAATTTGGTCAATCTTTCCCATTTCATTCATAAACATAAACATTCATTGTGTCATTACAACACTTAACTCATGTATATATACATTATATAACATCTGCAAGTTTGCAATCCTATACAAAAAGTCCAACATGAAATGGAATGTTAGATGAAAATGTCCTAGCTAAACTGTTCAATGTTAGCTAACCAAACCTTTGAGCCATTTTGTCCTCGAAATGCGGGTACTAAAATCACCTTAAGAGTTAGAACTCCTTTAGACCTAGAAAATAATATTGCAATTTTGATGAGTTTGCGAACTTAATGAGTAAACCATCATCAATGTGCTCACTCATGTAAGAATATAATAGCAAGCATTACTAAGTACATCATACAAATAAGCAATTCAATCAAATCATATTCTATATCGATTCAAACAATTCAGGATATTACCTCAATTCAAGAAGGCACATCAAAACAATTATTCATTACATATATGGATGTTTATGCGAATGCATATGTGACTCCACTTCATTTTTATTTTGTTGTGATCGAGTGACTATACTGTCTCGTACCCGTCGCAAATACCCAACTCATTTATTTCCTGTGTCCATTGCGGATACCGAGCTCATTATAGCTGAGCCTATGGCTCTTTATCACATTTTTGAGCTTATAGCTCTTTTTCACATATTGGTCACTCTGGTCACAACACCTTTATCTAATCATGCATTTTGATGTATGAGATGCAACAATTCACATTGCACACTTTCAAGGCCTTTCGCTCAATGTATTCATATCACTTATCAAGATCTTTGGATCTAAGTCCGGAATTCAATATTCAATTAATCACGCATTTCATATTCACATACAATCAGAGAGCACTTCCAATACACTCCCAAATATCAAACTCCTCGGACTATTAATGTCTAGAATTAACACAATCACATAACCACAATTCAATAACTGAAATTTAAATAGAACAAATCAATTATAATGAGAGAACAACTAGGTTGGCTCACATAATTCAAACAGAAATACACATATAATTGAGATTGCACATCTAAGTCAACTCACAATGCACTCCAATACGCTATTACCTTAACGATACAACAACGTCTGGGTGCTGACGATCGACTTGAGCATCTATAGTCATGCAATACACATATGTTACACACATCATTAAGTTATTCAATCAAATGGAATATACAGTCATGCACATGTATACGTGTCATGTTCTATGCATGCTCAATTGACTTTTCGGGTGTATAACTTTATGCAAAGATCTTAATCTATCCTAATCCATCAATCATACATTTATCCAAATTCTTATTCATACTAAATTCATGTTCTTCAATGTTCATATAACCATCTAAGTTCAGTCCTAGACTTAATCAACTCCAAATGCACCAAATTAGAGTGACTTATCCTTAATTGATTCAACAATTACACAAAATTAAGCTTATCATTTCAAAACGTTGCCCATGGTCATGGGGGACCTTCCCATGATTGTGACATAAGCTAACCATCCAGGCCACTATCATGCACTGAGGGCCACAATCATGACAGAACCTAAAATGACCAGGCCACGATCGTGCACTTGAGGGCCACGATCGTGCCTTGCATTCTTCCCTCACTTTCCCACAAATTTATCAACCCTAAAGACATATCAAACACTTCCAACTTTCCATAATTCATAACTTTATAAGTAACTTCAATTCATGCAAATTGAACTACCATATTAGCTACATAAATCTCATCAAAACTTTACTTATTTGGTTCTTCATCATTCACCACATATCATCATACATTAACCCTAACTTTTTCAAATTCAAGAACACTTCAATAACATCCCTCCTTAATATAACTTCACCCTTATTTACACTTCAAATCTTAACCTAAGTCATTCATATAACCTCCTATTTCCATGCATGAAAACAAAACCAATTCATCCATCAATTTCCAACACAACTCATCATCAACCCTATATGTATTCCATCTCAATTTAATCATCAAGAATGTTATACTAACATATATCATAATAGGACAAGAAATCTCTTACTTGTTTAACTCTAATTTCACCTCAATCTACAAGCTATCTGATTGAGCCAAGTTTATACTATAAATTGGCCTCGTTTTATTAACTATTTATGCACTTGTTGACTCCTAATTAATAATTTTTGTGCTTAATTTGGTTCCTCATATCGGACTTTCATAATTTGCAAATTACCAGTACTTTGTCATCATTTGATATCAATTCTGTATAACTTTTATGAGGACAATTGATGCTGCAAATGTTTTATTTCGTAGGAGCTAAGGAGTCAACTATCCAGAAAGTTAACAAGTCGTGAGAAGCCTTCCAGTCGTCGGGA
>JAOSBL010000007.1:4146669-4163977 GCA_027568915.1 Erythroxylum roraimae
GGCATTGGGAACTCCAAGATAGTTAGAAACTTTTGTAATGAAGTTAGTTCAGGAAATTTTTGTAATTTAGAATCATTTTAAGCATAAGCATTCAAATTGTATCATGTGTATTTCATATTTTTTGTATTTTTGTATTTTTGAAATGAGCTCGTATAAATTCTTTTAGAATTCATTTGTGACATATAATTGGATTTTGGCTTCTGACTCTTAAAATTTTAATTGTTCGATGTTCAACTATTGTGGGCACGCCACCAACATGGGATGATGGGTTTCGTTTTGTCTCCGAATGTTGGGCTCTGGAAACGGGGTCCATCAGGATGGACCAGGAAGACAGCAACAATAGCAGTCCTTCTTCTTCCCTCTTGCTCTCTCCTCTTCTTCTCCTTCCTTGGATCTTTCTCAATATAGCTATCTTCATAATCTTAATCTCTACTGAATCGTTGCATTCTTAAAAAATCTCCAATATCATCACCCTCTTCCTCTTTTTTCAATTTCTCCAACCTGCTAGGTAAAAGTGAAGGTTTAGTCTTGACAACAATTAGGGAATTAGTATTCACCTTCCAATTAAATGATATATCCTTTTCTCCTTCGAGCACCTTGTCAATTTCTTCTTCACTAGTAATCCCTTGAGTAGTCTTCTCAAGATTCTCAAGCTCCTCTCCACTCTATAAGGTTACCGAGCTAAAGTTTTTTGGATCCACCTCGTGTTCAGATGGCTGATTCTCTTGGATTTGTGATTCTAGGTGGTTGATAGTTATCGTCATTTGACCCATCTGGCTTACCAAGTTTGGATCCTAGATCTTGTATCTTGTTGGAATGGTCTCACATCATGCTAAAATTGCAGAACATTAGTAGTAAAAGACTTAACTAAGTCTTCTAGAGAAGTACTTAAGTTGGAATAAAAAGCTTATGGTCTATATGGGAATTGTTGTGCACCCTGCAGCCCATCTAGGAAGTAGTTTTGCTGGTTATTCCCTCTATAACTAAGGTTTGTATGATCACTCCAACCTTGGTTATAGGATTGGGAATATAGGTTATAGGGAAAATTTCCACCAATAATGTATCATTTTTATACACAAACACTAACAAAAAACGAAAAGATCAAGAAATAACTGTAAAAACTAATTATAAAAAATATACAAAACACCAATTAAAATCAAAAGAAAAAATAAATCACTACATTCCTGAAAATGATAGTAAAATTCTTTATGCATGTCGAATGCACCAAAAAATAAACCTAACTCTGCACAACTAAATTTATAGCAGGGGTGAGTAAGGATTGCATCCACATGGAGTGTTTGTGTAGCTTTTGCAATGAAAGAATCGATGTTTAAGATATAGAGGAGGCTTTTGTTGGATGTAATTAAGAAAATAAAGTAAAATTAAACAAATGAAAGTAAATAAAATTAAGCGGCAATAAAAGAGGAAAGTTGATGAATGATTTTGGAACTCGGTTCTTTGTTCAGTCTCAGCTTACACACAAATAAGCATGCTTCATTGTCTTCTTGTTTCACACCTCTCTTAGAAACTATTAATTATAGATTAACAACGAGCTCTGTTAACCTAGGTTTTCTCTTAGGTAGTGTTTAATCAAAATAAGGTCTTTAACTAAACCTAGCTATCGAACAACCTAGAACAAGCTCTCTAGATTTAGTAGGACAATTGCATTACAAATAAGGATAATAGATTAATTTAGGCAGTTACCACATAAACTTGGGTCAGTTAACCTATGTTATGATACCCCTAATAATTCTACATGATTAGTTGCCATAAATGAATCCAAAACATAACTATTACGTATTGTATTTGAGATTCTAACAATAGTTTTATCTAGAAACAATCTAATAGAAGCATTCAGATCATCCTTACACAAATACCCAAATCAATAAGCAAATAATAACATAAACAACACCTAGAGAGAGAGATTCAGTAATACATAATGAAGAATGCAATCCTCGACTTTGATTTCACCTTCGAATTGGAAGAAGGAAGATTAACAATCCATTAATTCCAAAGAAGTAAGGTTTCTGCCCCTTCTCATGTTCCAAAAACTATTACATACTCTCTTTGGCCGCTTAAACGTCTATTTATATGAAAAATTAAGTTTCTAGGGAGATGCACAGTTGGATATATAGTCGTGCATCAAACCACACATATGCCACTTTGGTAATTATGCACGACCGTACATCTTACAGATCACACGAATTCTTCATTTTCTTGTGTTTTCTTGCCTATCTTCACTCTAATCCATCTCCTTCTTATTCCACCTACATCTAATTATACATCCTAAAAAATGCCACTTTCTTGATTATGCACAGTCGTGCATCTTGCAGGTTATGAGAATTCTTCATTTTTTTGTGTTTTCTTGTCCCATCTTCACTCTAATCCATCTCTTTCTTGTTCCACAAGGACAAATGAGTATGAACATCAAGAGAATGACTCAAAGAATGTGCTTTTAACTCATTTTACCTCTTGTGCTTCCAACTTGTACCTAAAACAAAATGTGATCCAAAATAAGTATCTTAAGCATTTCATAATATTAATCAAGTAATAACAAGTGAATATATAAACAATCAAGCACACGCTAATTAACATTTTTGGTAACTATTTTTCAATTTACCCTGCCATCCCTAGTTTTTTTAACAACAACTCAGGCATTGTGCAGTATACCCTTGAGGATTTTCTTCCTCTATCCCTTAACCAACCTTCCTTATTTGTCCACCAAAAGTCCCCTCCTTCCCCATAGATCAACACTATTAACTGACCAACCTCAACACCAACCTTATATGTTGTGAAATCCTAGATCAAACTAGTGGACAATGGAAACTTACAGGAAAGAATACCCTTCAAGCATTTCTTTGAAGCAACTGCTAAGAATGGAGTTGTTTTCCCTACCTTGCAACTTCTCCAGATTAGAGCATCATCTTGGTCTTTAACAATTACAAGATTTTTTGGGATAAAACATTAGCATTTCCATAAGTTCAGGCTTGGGCAAACTCTAAGTGGAGAAAATCTCAATTAGAGAAAACACTCCTTACAGATGATAAGTATTTTATATTCATATTCCGTAAGTATGCTAGTCTCAACCAAATCCTAGAACAAGTCCTTGGCATATAGTAAGTAAAACACTTTTTCTAAAACAATGTAGGTCTAAAATGAAGCTTAATAGAGAAGATATTCACTCAATTCCAGTTTAGATAAAATTTTATAATTTTCCACTTGAATACTAGTCCATTGGGATTGAGTTTCATCACTAGTGTTATTGGGAAACCTATAACTCTTGATTCTTAAATTGCTCCCTAGGAAGGATAGGCTGTGTATTAGTGTGCATTTAAGTCACAAAGAAGGATGAACTTGCCTCCTATATAGCTTCAAAAGGTTTACAATTGAAGGGAAACTTGTGGATCATCTAGTTCAACTCTGATATCCCTAGAAATCAATGCAGACCAATATATGGAAACCAACTAGAAAAAGTTTCAAAATAGGAACATATAATAAACTAATGGGTGAGCTAGATAATGATCAAGCATGCAATCAAATCTATTGGAATTTCAAAGGAGAATGACTCACAATCTTAGTGCTCTTCAAAAGAGGAAAACTCAAACCCCCCATTCAAAGGAGAACAACCCTATAGCATCTGAAAATAACGATACCCCAACTCCAAGTTTTGATAATTCCAAATTTGTTAATAGTATTTTTCCTTGAAGAAAATCTAGCAGAAAGAAGAAAAGAGGAGGCACCCCTTCAATGAAATAAATGTCTATATTATGCTAGAATATTAGGGGACTTAATAGCCTCAAAAAAATTAGGTTGTGAAAGACATCATTTTAGGGAAAAAAAACTATCTTTTTGGATTACTTTAGACAAAAATTAAAGCTAGTATGCTGAAAGAGGAGCTAATTTTTTTGGGAAACAAATGGAGCTTCATATCAAACCATAAACACCACTATAGTTGTATAATAGTAGTGGTATTCAATCCCTCCCTAGTCCAAATTGATGAAATTATTAGTTCAAATAACCTTATACATGTCAAATGCCAATCACACTTAATCTTTGGAATATTTCAACATTCCGTCATCTATGCTTCTAACCTTTGTTTCATGCGAAGCTCCCTATGTTAAGACGTAAGATTTGTAGGTCCTTTGTTATGTTCAAACCATGCTACAATTGAAATTAAAGGGCTGAGTGAAAACATAAACACTATAATATAGGGATGTATGGCATTTCAACTAATAACCAAGCTTAGGACCTTAAAGAATGAATTAAAGATACTAAAGAAAAAGAAAATCCCAAAAACATAAGCGCAATTGGAGATAACTAAAAGTTTGTTAAGAACTTGTCAAGATGATCTCTATAAAAATCCATATGATATTAGACAGAAAGAATTGGAACAATAGGCCCTGCATAATTATATACATTCTCTACTAGCATATACTCCTATTTAAAGCAACAAGCAAGGATTTCCTGTCTGAGAGAGGGAGATAAATGTATTAGATTCTTATTCAATACCATTTTAGTACACAAAAATAACAACATAATCAATACACTCAGAGATGTCCAAATCAATATTCAAGAGGACCAAAATGTGCTCAAAATAATGGCTTATAACTATTTCAAGACAATGTTCAGTACTAAGGCCAATGTCACTCCATAATTGAAGCATTATGTCACTTCATTAACCCTTATATTAATCATCTTACTAGCACTAGGCTAACTATAAAAGTTATATCTGAGGAAGTGAAAAATTATTTATTCAGCCTAAAACTAGATAAAACACCAAGGCTAGAAGGGCTTAATATAACTTTGTTTAAGCAGACTTGGAACTTCACAAGCAGTGGAGTAATTAATTGCATACATAAATTCTTTAGGGGTAGCAAAAATTCTGAAAGGATTGATTAAAACATTCTTATGCTTGATTCCTAAGAAGCAAGCCCCTAACAACTTTTAGGATTATCGTCCTATATCTTATTATAACACAACTTATAAAATCATTGGGAAATTTTTGCAGCTAGGCTAAAAAAGACCTTAATCCCTCTAATTAATCCTTGCTAGGGAGCATTCATTAGTGAAAGAGATATTGGAGATAACCTCCTCCTAACACAAGCACTATTCAAGGATTACACTACCAATCCATTTATCAAAAGCCACTCACTCAAAATAAATATATACAAAGCTTTTGACACACTAGACTGGAACTTCATAATCAATTTCATAGAAGCATTTGGATTTCCTAAGCAATTCATATACTAAATTGAAGTTTACATAACAACAACCACTTTCAGTGCTTTGTTTAATGGAGTTAAATGGAATGATGTCTGTACCACTAAGCAATAAAGTGGATTGGGCATCACATGTCTCAAACTCAAAAACCAATTACTAATTTTGAAGAAAATTTGGAGATTATGAAATGAAAAGGAAGCCATATTGATCAAATGATGAACTCACATTATTTCTTATAGTGTTGCTTCTAGAATCTAAATGAAAATAAAAACCAGTCATGGCCTCTTATTGAGAAGTTAAGATTAAGAATCTCCACATATCCTCTATAAAAGAGTGATGTTAATGGGCTCAGTACTTGGCTATGGTATTACAACTGGAATGACATCAACCCTTTATACTAGCTAGAAGAACTCAACCCACTTAAAGGGAGATTCCCATTAAATACCAAGTAGCAGAGAATCTCAGGGGACTCTTGGGTTTGCAACCATAGAGCCATGTCTCTAATTGTAAACAACTTAATAAATTATAGACCTGATATAATAGAGGATAACATACTCATCTAGAATTAGAGAAATCCTTGCACTTTTCCAAGATATCCTATTTGGATTTAGTCTCTAATTGTAAACAACTTGATAAATTATAGACCTGATACAATAGAGGATAACAGACTCATCTAGACACTAGAGAAATCCTAGCACTTTTCCAACATATCCTATTTGGATTTCTTCAAACCATATTCTTCCACAGTTCATTAGTATAAGCTCATCTATAAGGTAGCTATCACATCCTATCTAGCCATTAAAAACATGGTTTGGACCAAGAATAGATTAAAAGATCCAATTCCACTTTGTGTGTAATATAAAATTCAAGCTAACACAGTGCAAAATTTATACTTCGTTTGCACTTACAAATAATCCATTTGGTAAGGATTACAACATATACTAAAATTTCATTGTACTGTAAGGAGCTAGGTAAAAATTATCAAATGGGTGATCAAATGGATCAAGATGTTAGACAATGATTCAATTATGCTAAGGATTGCTTTCATCTATTGCATTTACACCATTTGAAGGGAAAGGAACAATATGATCAATAGAAAACTTGAATTGGAAAAATACATCTTAACTCAAAGACTAATACATTGGATTAGGGAAATTCTCATATTAAACAATTGTAGCACCAAATTAAGTAGCAATGTAAGGAGGGCGTGGCTGTTATAATTTCAATTTTCTGGTGCTAGTTATTCCTAAGTAAACTTGTTAAATATTTAACTCTTTCTATAGTTAACTTTCCAACTTGTAAGTTAACACTTTTGAGAGGCTTTAAGCCTATCTATTAATCAATATAATAAATTTAACTTCAAAAAAAGTTTGGTTTTTATTATGCTCTTCTTATTTTGATCCAAATTATTTATTTATATTTTGTAAAGATTTTTTTAAACCATAATCAAAACCCCATCTCACTATTGTTTATATTGTGTAAAACTAAGATACTTTCTATATGATCTATTATTACTCACACTATTACATATATTTTAAATACTAACGATCGTATTCCAGGGAGAGAAAATCGTGCTACTCTTTTCTTCTACTTCTTTATATGGTCTGATCTTCATTCTTCCTTTCTCTAATCCCATATGCACTCTTATTTTTCTACTAGTGTGCTCACAAGCATTATCAATCTATTCTTGTTTTTCTTCCTTCTATGTTAGCCTAAATGTTATCCTCCAGTTATATTTACCTTTCCTCTACTCTTTCTATTTACCACACTTGCTTTCCTTTCTAAGAAACATATCAGTTGTCCCAAATAGCTTCCTACCCATCCCCGGTACTTCTCCTACCAAATATCCTTCATCAAACCCTTCAACCATTACCTCTACTACCTCTAACTATACCTGTAACCATAAAGAACTTCCTTCTTCATAACTTAAAAGATTCTAGTCTAATGAATAAGCTTCATTTTTCCCTATTAGACAAAATTAATGAGCAGTAGGTAGTGTCGCTTCCTCTTGAAATGTTAAATAACATAGCTATGAAAATGGAACTCCACTCTTATAGGATATTTTCTAGAAGGGTTTCCTTATTAAATAAGAAAACGTGGTCTTTTTTTCCAAATGGAAATAGTATGGACTCACCAAAATTTGGAGCAATATTGAGGACATTTTTTTGCCAAAAAAGTCTTTAAAGTTAAACCTTTTCTTTTTGAAAAGTTAAATTTGTATTTAATAAAATGATATTCTTACATAAACATCAACTAGACAAGCAAAAAAAATAATAATTAGAATGGAGGCCATTTAACACATGAAATTAAACTTAAACAAGTTACAACAAAATGAACATAGGAGGCACCTATCCCTCGAACAACAAATGACTCATTCACTAGCTAAAGGAGACTCACAGTAGAACAAGCGTAGCTATAATAAACTTCTAGTGTTAACTTGAATATCCTAGTTTCCTTAGGTGAAATTAGTAGCAGCTTATGAAGAGCTCAATCACTCATAAGTATGGTGAAATTTCCTTATGCAACTCATAAGCTCATGAAGCTCTTGAATAGTTCCATTAGTCAAAAGTAGGTAAGCTTACCTTAAGGTTACTTCAACAATTGCAATTGGATAGAGGTAATGAATGACAAAATTAACTGCCTATGTTAAGAATGCATTAAATAATTCTCTAGGATCTAGCTAGGTTAGGGTTACAATCATTGCTAAGGTTAAAGTTTATTAGCTGCCCTCTGACTTTTGACATCAAACAACTTATCACCTGTTATTTACTCCTATTTTTTCTTTGGAATCTTCTATTATTCCTTTTTATCCATATTTCCTTAACAAAGGAAATAAGATATATTACTTTTTTTATCCTTGTACATTGAACTCTAATTTACAAAACAGTCCATAATTCCTATGTATAGATAACAATTAAAATTCCATGGACATGTAGATTTAACCCAACACTCTATGTCCATAAAGAATCGACATTAAAAAAAAATATGGTACCTAGTTTCCAAGCCACAATTACACATAACACTACTTGCATCAATATTAAAATAGGTAACCTATGTAATGTAAACCTATTTAGGGAAGTTAGCCATAACATGAAGGAGGTGCTAGGTTGTAAGGCTTTGTTCCATACAATGTGGTGATAGTCCAACCTTTCCCCTCTTTATATCATCCATTATCTATAATTTTTTTTGTTAAACTTCCCCAAAGATTAGATATTCCAAGATTTGGCTGGTAGTTTGGGGTAAGGTGTTGTAGCTCTTTTGGAATCTCAAGTCAATGATTTTCCATTATAATGGAGCTCACTCCAGCTTTTATAGCATAGTAACTCCAGTACTGTCCACTACAAAACAGATGAATAGGTGTAAGCATCGAGGATAATAGATCCATAAACGTTCCAATGTGGATGTTCCTTTAGAAAATTGGACTACAAGTGGTCTAAGTTATAAGGATAGCCTTTAAGATAAGCATTTATGTCTAGATCAAGCCACTACTAAAATTAAATGTACTAATTTTTCTAGAATATATGTTTTAGTTGATGCAATGAAGGATTTTCTATCTAAAATCCCTATTTAGAAGTTTAATGATAATTATGAGCTTATTGATGATATAGTCAAAGTTACATATTGGA
The DNA here is from genome assembly GCA_027568915.1 of Erythroxylum roraimae. Lineage (NCBI taxonomy): Eukaryota > Viridiplantae > Streptophyta > Magnoliopsida > Malpighiales > Erythroxylaceae > Erythroxylum > Erythroxylum roraimae. The sequence goes on from JAOSBL010000007.1 coordinate 4,155,516, forward strand.
CCCGGGAAAATTTTCTTTAGGTAAGCATGATTTCAAAATAATTTTGGAATTTAGATAGATTTAAATTTTGGGACTATAATGGTGTCAAGGTTAGTAGGATTTGTTGAATGGATAAATGGAAGTAAAGTGTTGATGTAATAAGGATGTTTAAGGACATTTTTAGGAGATCATTTGAGCATAAAAGAGCATAAGCTTATAAGGAAGGGTAAGATGGACTTTTTAGGCTCATTAAGGGTAGAAATAGAAAAAGGATGTGCTGTTTCACTGGTTAAGAGGAGAAAAACATGAATTCAAGAGGGAGAAGAGTGAGAAAACAAAATTTGAGAGAGAAGAGAAAGGTTTCGGTGAAAGAAGGAAAGAAGAGAAATCAACTTGTTAAGGTAGGTTAACCATCTTTTCTTTTTTGCTCTGTTAAAGGAATGGGTGGTGATGTGAAGAAGGAGTTAGAAAGGAAAAGGGGATTAAGGTAGAGAACGAAAAGGGTTTGTGTTGGAAGAAGATGGATTAGGAGATCCCAATGGATTTTAGGGTTTCTACGCTAGGTCTTAGGTTTTCTAACCTAGATGGGTTATAGGTAGGTTAGATTTGCGTTCAATTTGTATTTGTTGAAATTGTATGATTTTCTTTTAAGTTATGAATTTGATTGGAATGTTGTTTTGATTGGAACCTTGGTTATTGTAGGAGATCAAGGGAATCCTACCCAAGAACAAAGGGAAGGGCAAGCTTGACTTGGTTTTTGCAAGTTAATTAGGTGGGAAACATATTTAGGGTTATAGTATAATTAGGCATATTCTTGCCTATGTGTGTATACTGAAATTGATTTGTTGAGATTGACTTGTTTGTAAATGTTGAAAAATGCATGGCTATGTTTTACCTTAAAAGAGGTCATGACTTTTGCATTAAATGAAAATGAAGACAAAGCATAAAAGGATAAGTATATGAGAAAACGATTATATGCCTTTTTGTTTGGGCGAAAGTGGAACCATTTTGTTCGTCACGTGCACATTGACAAGAGCCTTCTCCCGGCTGCTTGCTTGTGGCATATGAGCTCTGATTTCATACTCATTCTGTTCATGGGGTAAACTTCGATTTCTCCATTCTGTCTCCATGGGACCGTCAAGTCGATTTCTATGCATTGCATTTTTAAACTTGTCATGGATGGTGCATTTGAGTTTTATGTGCTATGAGCGTAAAAACAAACTAAAGAATGCTTGAATTAGAAAATATACGAACATATATATATATACACGCATATGCATGAATTTGTGGTCAATTATCAATGACTCTCAATATGTTAGTCACTGAGCTGTGTAGCTCACCCCATTCCTTCCCTCCTCAGGTGCAAATCGAGAAGATTAGTGATCCTTGTAAGGCTTTAGAAACTTCAAGATATTAGAACATTTGTAATTAAGTTAGTTCAATCCCTTTTGGCTAGCTTTTTAGGCATATCAAACATGAGAATCTTTTGTGTTTTGTATTAAGTTTGATGTGTAAGTTGACAAGTAAGTAAAGCTTGTTCAAACATTGACTTTGTTTGGGAATGAGAATGAGAACTTGAGAAGTTTGTTTATGTATGATTATGTTATTTTTTAGGTTGATTTTGATGAATGTGCAAATCGTCTTAGTTTGACTTCTGCTTCGTCTTAGTTTGACTTCTGCATCGTCTTAGTTTGACTTTTACTTCAACTTAGTTTGACTTCTGTATCGTCTTAGTTTGACTTATGCATCGTCTTAGTTTGACTTCTGCTTCATCTTAGTTTGACTTTTGCATCGTCTTAGTTTGACTTTTGCTTCGTCTTAGTTTTGCTCCGTCTTAGTTTTGCTTCCTCTTAGTTTGCTCCATCTTAGTTTGCTCCGTCTTAGATTTGCTTCTTCTTAGTTTGCTTCGTCTTAGTTTTTCTTCGTCTTAGTTTTGCTTCGTCTTAGTTTGACCGTCTTAGTTTGTATCGTCTTAATATCTTCTGTTCCATTTTTTATCCTTTTAGAGGCCGAATCTTGCTTCAAGTTCTGCATGAAAGTTATAGATCTCGATGTCCTCTTTCAAATTGTCTAAACATGAAATCAATCTGACCTCTGTAGCAAAAGTTATGGCATTTGCGCCAAGACAGGTATAATATGAGTCAAGACATGAACATGTTGGATTCGGTTGACCATAACTTTTTCGTCCGACCTCCGATTGAGGCGATTCTTGACGCATTGGATACCTAACACATTTTTCTACCCCTCCACAACAAGTGATAGCCTTTGGTATTGATTTTCAAGGATTGACAAAAAGAAAGTGAGGGTTCATAGGAATGACCCTACAAGGAGACCTGCTTACGCTTTTTGACTCCAGATAGTTGGGCTCGGGGAACGAGGTCCAACATCTTGGGCTTCGAGAACGGGGCCCAACATTACATATGCTTAGAAGCTGAATATAATGAATGCAAAGAAGATGCGAATGCCTATTGATAGAAAGTTTAAAAGAGGATAATTTAAGAATTAATAAGTTAAAATGAAATAAAAGAACAAAATATCTCCACTATAACTTACTATAACTGATGTGTCTAACTATATTATTCACCCTAAAAATGAAGATCTAGGCTTAGAATATATAGAACCTCCACTCGAAGTAGAAAAAAATTATATGTCTAATGTTCATTTTTAAAATATTACTCCAAATGGCCCTAGGTTGGGGACCTTAAGAAAGCCCAATATGAATGGTTATGAATTTATAAGTAATACCAATACCACATATAGCTTCCATTACTCTAAATAACTAGATTATTTAAAGGTTCTAGGCAGAAGGAAATATAACTAAAAGAAGAAGGCCTCTTCTTCTATTATGGGAACATGAACATCATTGCATAAAATGCTATAGGAATTAGTTCCCCTCCTAATAAATTAGAGCATATAAACTTCAATTTTGATAATAAGCCTTACCTAATGGGAATTTTGGAATCAAGGATTAAGAAGGATAATTGTAACCTTCTCAATATCCTCCCAAAGAGGTGGTGATTGATTACTAACTACTCTTTTCACTATAGCAGAAGAATTATTGTGCTATTTCATAAAGACTAAGTTGAAATCCTTAGCTCCCTAATCACTGATAAAGTGATATATATAAAACTTTAAGTTTAAAAAAGAATCTCCCACTGTTCACATCTCAATTTTTTATGGCTACAACTATGCAGACCAAAGAACCTCGCTCCAAACTTTATCTATAAAATCCCTATGGATCATTATTGGAGATTTTAACTCCATTTTACATCATAATGAAGTCAATGGAAATGCTTGTATAAAGAATTATTGTTAGGATATGAGGCAATATGCTTATGATATTTGGGTCACAAACCTATCATTTGGAGTTAACTTCATTAGCTATAGTAATAAATAAGAGGATAAGTGGCATCTAAGGAAGAACATAGATATAATCCAAAAATTACTAACCTAGAATGATTTCAGGCTTTCCCTAATTGTAAAACTCTCTTTACCAATCTGTTATTTTTGAATCACACTCCAAACATTGTTCAGTTCTCAAGTGTAAATAAACCATTCAAGTTTCCATTTAGATTTATTAATTTTCTTACTAAACTAGATGGTTTTAATGAAGCTTTCTAGAGGGGTCCTAATTCTAATGTTCAAGGAACTAAGCAATTTATTTATGTCAAAAAATTTTAAAACATCAATAAGGAACTTATAATCTTTGATAAGCAAAAAGTGGGAAATGCCTTTTACACTCAGCTAAAAGAACCCTTAGCAAAGCTTAATCTAACTTTTATCTCAATCCTTCTTACACTCTTCTTCAAAACCTTAGGAAAAAAACTCTTCACAACTACATATAAGCTCTCAAATTAGACTATTATATTATGAAACAAAGCTAAAAAAAACCTCTATTTGAAAAAGGGGGATAAGAACTCCTCATTCTCTTATAGATATATCACTACCTAAAAACCCTTAGATAGTCACCCTATAAAAAAGCATTATTCTACTAACCTCTTAAGATGAATTTTTAAAAGAAGCAATGGATTTCTTTACCAACACTTCTTAGTCCCTTTAATCAAAGAAATCCTATAGGATCAGTTATCCTTATAAGAAATTGAGTTTTTAAAAAACCCTTTTTCAACAATTGAAATTAATAATTCATTGAATTCATTCAACCTCCTTAAATATCCAAGTCCAGTTGATTTGAATGTCAATTTTTTAAAAAAATTATCGTAACTAATTAATAGTTTAATTTTGGATGCTATTGTTGAATATTTTAGGGGAAGGAGGATGCTAAAGGAGCTAAATAAAACCATCATCAACCTAGATCTGAAAGGAAAGAAATAAAAGTCTGTGAATGAATTTCTCCTTATAGCTTATTGTAACAATTTACAAAATAATCCCAAAGTTGTTATTAGATAGACTAAATTAAGTGCTTTAAGCTCAAATTGATCAGTCACTGGGTGCTTACATACCAAGTAGGTAAATCATGGTAATCCTTGTTCAAGAATTACTCAAACACTATACTGGAAAGAGAAATAGCAAAAATTGCACTCTAAAGATTGATTTCTAAAATGCCTTTAATTAATTCAATAGATTGATCTTTCACACTCATCTCCATAAAAGCTTATGGATTTCCTGATTTTTTTATAGAATGGATGGAGCGATGTATAGCAATTGCAACATTTAACATTCTGGTGAATGGAGAACCTTCAAGCATAATTAAAAGAGTTAGAGGTCTTAGGTAGGGGGATCGACTCTCCCCTACCTATTTTTAATCAGAATGGAAGTTTTCAGCAAACTACTCAAGAGAATTATAGAAAGGAATGGTCAATTTAATTTTCATTCCAAGTGTAGTAGGCTTAGAATTTTAAGCCTAAATTTTGCTGATGACTATTTCTTATTCTAAAAAGCAAATGTAGGCTCCATTTCATCCTCAGTATAGCCTCAAACTATTTAGTAAACTCTAGTGGTTATCTATTAATAAAGATAAAAGTGGGATGTATTTATCTACAACTGTTGTCAACCGAGCTACTTAGTTTTCTTCTCTTACATGTTTCGAATACCTCCATATCCTATTGACATAAATTGACAATGGAATTTCCTTAAGCAAGCCCACTTATAAAGATTATAAGCAATTAATAGTGAAAATAGAAAATAAAATTAGCAAGTAGAGTTTTAAAACATTATCTATGACTAAAAGAGCTCGACTAATAAATTCTATTATGAGCTCACTCAATGTATATTATACCATATATTGATTTTCCTTATACCATTATGAAGAATATTAACAAATTACTTAGAAGATTTCTATGGTGTGGTTACAAGGAAAATGAAATAAAGGTAAAATTCAAATGGACTGAAATTTGTTAGTCAAAGCATTAAGGGGGGACTTGGTATTCTCCCACTCAATGTCCCAAATACAATTATGCTGGCAAAGAAAATTTGGAGATTATTCAATGATAAGCAAGCCCTTTAGGTTAGATGGTTACATATTTACTACATCAAGGGCTTTAACTTCTGGTGTCTAATTATCCCACAAAATGCCTCCATAATTATGTGATTTTTAATTAAGATTAGGGACAAAATCAAATAGTCTTTCTTCTATTAGATTGCCAATGGTAATTGCTCTTTCTTTTGGGCTATTAATTGGTCTCCTTATGGACTTTTGGAAAGCTATATTGAATTGCTTCCTCTAAAACCACCACTCTTCCAACCTAATGCCATTATATCTCATGCACTCTCTAATCAAACCCTCATCTTAAACATTCTACCAGTTTCAAACCTTTCAAGATCTCTGATCAACTACATATTGATCTCTAAAAAGAAAGATAATATCATCTAGAAAGGCACCTGTAACGCCCCAACATATGTCGGAGAACTAATATGGTTGGACTCAAATAGAGTAGACATTAATTTCATGCTCTATGTCTAATCAGAATATTGTATAATGAAAGGATTGAATTATATGAAAAATCATGTAAAAAAAGGTTAGTTAAAACTACTTTGACATTCCTAAATATTTGGATGGTCATGATGCGTTACTAGAAGTCAATGTTGATCTATGATTATAGATTGTTTAATTAGAGAATTAAAGATAATTAAAAGGAGTTTTAATTTATCTAATTCTAGTTATGAATTAAAATTATAATTTATAATCATTGCCAATATATTTGGGAACCTAATGAGTCTCACATAAAGAATGGGTTGAAGAGAGCAAAATTATTTTAATTAAGTTGGACTTGACTGTAAAGTTTGAGAAATTTTATGATTAAATATGAGATATTTAATAAATAAGGACCAATATTAGATATTGAATCTAATTTGCGCGTAACTGGTATTTAATTAGAATTATTTGTAATTCTAATTAAAGTTTAATTGAAATTAGAAGAATTATTTGTAATTCTAATTAAAATTTAATTAAAATTAGATATTTCAATTAAACTTTAAATAGAATTATAAATAATTCTAATTAAATACCAGTTACTTGCATAACTGGTATTTAATTAAAATTATTTGTAATTCTAATCAAAGTTTAATTGAAATTAAATTCTAATTTCAATTAAATTACTGAAACGTTCACAACCTATTATAAATAGGTTTAAACTTTAATGGAGCTAGCACTTCTTGCTTACAGTGGTTGAGACGAATTGATTTCGGAAACGATTCGAGGGATATGACAAGATAAAGATCAAGCTTTAAAATAAGGTACGAATTAAGTTTCTGCTTTATTATGATTTCTGTTAATTACTTTATAGAATTAAAGAGATCTTGGTTTTCGGGAAATCAAAGGTTACGAAAAAATTTTGTGATTATTCCGTTGCGGTCGGGATCGGATCCCGACCTAGTTTCCCAACACTTTTAACTCATCTTCTTTCACAAATATTTAATTTATTGATTAATCTTCAAGCTTGAGATAAACTCGATCTAATTAGATATGAAAAGGATTTTTACAATATTTTTATAATATTTAATGACTTTCCTAATTATAAATTACTTTTTGAACCCAATTCATCTTTTAAAATCCTTTCCTTTCAATGTATCACTTTTATTGTTTATTTGTCAACATTTTTTCCCATTGTGACGTGCGATAAACCATACGTAGTGAAAATTTCATCAGGATACATTCCATACTTAAAACTTTAAATCTTCAAATCATCTAATTATATATTGACATATGAATATCATTATTAAATTGTGTTAAATTATACAATTAAATTTAAATTGCAACTCATTAGGAAAGAAAATAAAATGAAAATGAAAATATCTCTTATATATTATATTGCGATTATATATGTAAATTGTAATCTAATAGAGGTTGTAAGGTATTTGGGGAGCATCGCTTTGAATTTCATATTTGAAATGATAAGATCTTGTAGAATTGTTATAATGAAAAACGATAACGAAGAAAGAGACAGAGAAGGTCCATGACTCTAACCCATACGGAACAAGTATGGTGGTACTTTTGTTGGTTGCTGATACAATCATAGAATTCGTAGCTTTGGAAGTGTTTAAGAGGGTGACATTTTCGGTACGCAGATTAGCTATACTTGGTAAAAATAGAGTTCAAACTTTATTGTTTTAATTGAACAATACATTATGGAGAAAAATTCATTCGAAATTAACGATATTATTCTTTTCAACGCAATGTCTTGGAAATTAAATTATTATGTTTGCATGATAAGGCTTCGTTTATTCTTTACAAACATTATGGTATCAAGCAGTAGCCAGAATAGCTCAAGCATCATACAAGAACAGTAACATGGAATCAATACATAGCTGTTTATTATGGGTAGATAAGCTGCATACACATGGAGTTATAGACCCACAGGCATGCGACTATCTTTCTGTAATATTATTTATGAAACTGATCATCTGAGAATGCAAATAGCATATGTACTTTAGAACGAGAGAGAAGTGCACAGCTTTTATATATATATTATCGGCTTGTAGTTAATTAGGAAGCATATATATAATTGCTTGGTCAAGGATGACCAGGTTTCTTCCTAGGATCATGTTTGGGGTTAGGTCCTGTATCATCATAGTCCTGCATACTCAGCAAAAGCTTCCTCGTATTAATTACTCGGACGCCACCCTTCAAAAAGATGTATATAATATTTGTTAGTAACAAAATATATCTAAGTATATAATATACAAAATAAAAATAAGCTAACATATATTGAAATACAAGCCTTCCTTATGGTTCAATTAAAATTTTTTAAACGTCTTGATCTACGTTTTGCTATATTTAAAAGTAATGATGTGGGTAAATACCTTGTAAATAGAGAAATGTGCAATTGTGCCTTCTTTGAAGCCTTCAGCCATTTCTACCATGCCTACAACAGAAAATATATGAATAAATTGGATCGCACAATAAATAAATAAAATGCTTATGGGTAGTATGTAATAATAAGAGAGCATAGCCACAGCATCTTCCTTCTCCTTTTCCCATTCTTTCCAACCGAAATTCACATACCCCTAATTCTTTGCATACAATT
>JAOSBL010000007.1:4198019-4212454 GCA_027568915.1 Erythroxylum roraimae
GGACAACTCAGAGTGAAAGTAAGGTTTGGATAGATGGAGAAGCCTAGGGAAGGGTCTTGAGTGAACTTTTCCCGAAATGTGTTCGTATGGTAAATTTTGCATTTTCGCCGCGGCGAAGCTCGGCGTAATTATCCTGATAGGAGCAGGAAGGAAAATTTTGGACCTTCGCCGCGACAAAGTCAAGAAGCAGGTTCGCCGCGGGGAAAGTTAATTCGCTCGCCACGACGTGAAATCTCGAAAGGTTTCGCCGCGGCAAAACAACAGGTCGCCGCGGCGACACCCCACTTTGCTTCCGAAGGATCTTTATTTCAAAGTTTCAACTTCTAAGTCTTCCCTCCACGCTCAAGTTTCATGATTCCGTGTCTGATGTTGGGCTCCAGAAACGGGGTCTAACATATGGGGTATCAGAGAAAGAAGAGATTACAAGGAACCATGCCCAAGTACGATAGTATTTTGTTAAGAGTTGGATTCTGAAAACGGGATCCAACATCTCCTGCCAATCTTAGAACTCTAACATTGGCCTTCTGCCTCTACTCTACTCCTCACCCAATTGATCCCTGTTATGTTCTCGTCTTTTTCCTTGCCTCTTCTCTCTTATTTTTGTCTCCATCTCTCCACTTCACCTTTCCCTCTATTCTTTTTATTCCAGCTGAATCTGTCTCCAGTGTGAGTGAAGAGTGAATAACGACTATCTCCCCCTGCCCTTCAATTCGTATATGCCACATAGATTAAATGAAATGTTTTCTGCTTTGCATGAGAATTCATATTTCAATACCATGCATGGTTGCAACTTAATATGTCACAATCGTGACCTTATGACGTAGCATGGCTGGATGAAGAAGCGTGAAGCATGCAGATGCTGTAAGAAGAACGTATAAAACAATGGCAGCTGGTAAGGAGAAGAACGTAAAACATGTAGCTAGCTGGATGAAGAACGTTGCAGTTGGCACCATGAGCATACATGGGTGTTGCATGGGGTTGGCATCACTGAGAAGCATAGCAACTGGAAACATGCATGGGAAGCTCACCATGAGATGTATTGGATGGGTTGTCAACATGAGAAGGCATGAGCTAAAATGAGTGTGACATGCAATTAACTAATGTTTCATGCAATTAACATGAATGACCGTGCCATTAACTAATGTTTCATGCATTTAAAGTGAATGACCATGCCATTAATGTGTGACATCCATTTTCATACACAATTCTTCTTGTTTTAAATCATCCCATCTTTCATTCTTTCATGCATAAAACTTCTTGTCTTTCATGCCACATTCGTAAAATAATCCAATTAATATTCATGTAACATCCGCGCCATTTTCACTCAATTTATATTAAAATTGAATTAAATTACAACCAATTTCAACATATTGACACAAGCAAAATCAAACAAAATTAGACACAAGAATTCCCCCATACTTAAACTATGCTTGTCCCTAAGCAAAACAAAGAACACTAGACCAAAAACAATGAAAAAAATGATTTTCCCAATTAATAATCAAAGATAGCAACGATCAATTCAACAAACAAAATCTAAGAAGTTGAAATTTATAATATTCCATGAATAAGCTATTCTTCGCAAACTTGGCCAAAATTAACAAGTATTTCAACTTCAAGACTATTAACAAGTGTGATAGACACTCACTCCACTTTCCATCCTCTCAAGCATTCAAAGGTCTATATATTCACTCATTATTCATTTCATGTAAGGCATCTACCATAGGCTTGCTTACTAATCCAATCTCCACCACTCATATCAAACACAAACATTAATCTGAAGGTCTTCATTTTGGTTGTAATGGTGTCGGGCTAAGGGTAAGGAAAAAGGAAAATTGCAGTTTAAAATCACGAAACTAATTCAACATTTAAAGTAATACAGAAAAATAAAGAATAGAATACTCAATCCTTTCCTATTAATTTAACAAGATTAGTGCTTCCACCTTTTTTTTTCATTTTCTGCTTATCTTCTCTTCTTTCCTTTTCTTTTCAATTTCTCTATTTCTATTTTACTATTTTCTTTTCTTTTTCTTCATCTTTTTTTTCATTCATTCATTTTTTTCTACTTGTTTATTTTATATCTAAAATAAGGAAATCAAGAGAAGAGAAATATATGTGAAATAAAAATTTCTACAACCATACCCATCCCTAATGTAATAGCCAACTATAAGTTATAATTTTCCCACACTTATAACCTAAACCTAATTATATCCATTCAAATGCTTAACTTGCCTTATGGTAGGTATAATGAAGAGGATAGATAATCAAGGTCAAGGCTCATATTTAGGTTTCAAGAAAGAAAAGGTTTCATGTTAAGCTCAAAGGGTGTTCACTAAAGGTAACATCATGGTGGCCATTTAAGAAAAAGGGGTAAATGCTAATTGCCTTCATCATTTCAACATTTACATAAGATTATGTGATCTCAACTAGTATTTGCAAGAAAATTCTAGTGTTCCTTAATTATAAAAGAACACTCTCAATAAAGAATACTTGAATTTGGTGTTTAATAGTTCAAAAAGGCTCAAATTCTGACCAAATGAAAAATATCATTCGTCTATCACAACAAGCTAATTTCCTTTTAATCGACATCTAAGTCAATTAGTTTAAGCATGCGCAAGTGTAGTCATTCAGTTATATTATGCAATTTCTAATCCTGATCAAGTTTATTTCATGATTATGTATCTCTAACTATTAAATGGGAAAAACACACATAACAAACACGTTTTTTACCACTACTTCCCACCCATGCTTAAATATCACACTATTCCTAATGTGATACATAAAAGTAAAAGAGGGGTCTACGATAAAAGACAAAAATTAACACAAACAAGGAAAAGCTTTAAATTCTAAAAGAAATTAAACAAACAAGTCACAAATAAAGGGATAGAAATACGATACGAATATAGGGGTGATCACTGCATTGAATTTGTGTGGAGTGCAGTGTATTATATCGAGGAATTAAGACAGCTACAAGGAAAACAAATAAAAGAGATGGAAGAGCAAGCCTGCACACACAAAGAAAACAAACTAAGTTAAGGTTCACCAAGAAAAATAACGACCAATGGATAATTGAAAAACAAATAGAAATTAAATGGGTTGCTTCTTTAATGTCTTGTAGCTGGACGCCTTAATGGTCATGCTCAAGTCGGGTAGTTCAAAGTGATTGATTCCACCGTTTCCTCTTTTTCATTCGAATCTGTCTCTAAGAATCTCCCAAATACTTCCTCAGTTATGTCCACTAGCAATTGGCAGCATTCATAACTCTCCTTAACCAAGTCTAGCTTTTTTTCTTCTTCTTCCTACAAGGCAAAAAGAAAAACTGCAGAATTAACTTGATCAATAAAAGAACAGTCTTCAAATGTAGTAGAAGTAGGAATAGGCTCAACATTATAGATTGAAAATTCTACAGTTTCTCCTAAGACAGACATGATCAATTTCCCATTCTTCACATCGACCAAAGTGTTAGTAGTGGCTATAAAAGGCCTCCCTAGGAGCATGGAATGCTCCTTTTGTTTCTCCTTCACTTCCCCCATATGTAGGACAACAAATTCTACGAGAACAATCAATCCTCCAACTTTCACTAACACGTCCTCCATTATTCCTTTCGGATACTGGATTGACCTATCAACTAATTGCAAACACATGTTCGTAGGTCTTAACTATCCTAGATCCATTTTCTCATAAAATTGAGTGAGCCATAGGGTTTATACTCGCTCCAAGATACCCTTAAACTTATCACAATTAACCATTGATACTTTCACAATAAAACTTTTGGGGTCTTTTAGTTTAGGGGTAAATGCTGCTGCAGAATTACATTTGCTACTTTCGAAACCAGCACCTTTTCGTTAGGCTCAAACTTTCATTTCTTGGTACTTAGTACCTTGAAGAACTTGAAATAAGTCGGAATGTTCCTAATCACATCTAACAAGGAAAAATTAACATTAACCTTAGAAAGCAAGCTATATAAATAGGAAAATTGCTCATCTTGTTTCGATTCCTTAAGGTGGCTTGGATAAGGAATTTGTGGTTGATAGAGATCCGTCGCCTTTAACAATTTTTGTCCTTCATTGCCATTGGTATCATGCTTAAGTTGTTTACCCTTTTTAATGTGACTTGAAGAGTTTCCCCCATTGTTTTTCTCATTCTACTCATCTTCCTCTTTGGTGGGGCTTTCCTTCTCTTGGTTATAAGTATTAGACATCTCAAAAGGAAACTCAACATGATTGTCAATCACTTTACCACTTCTCAGAATAGTAATTGCTTGGGCTTGCTTGGGTTGAACGGGCAACCTTCCCTTTTGATTATTATGCATTTGAGCTGCAAGTTGCTCCACTTGAAGCTCAATCCTTTTGAATGAATACATTCAAAAGGATTTCCTCCAAAGAAGTTTTTCTTGATAGGTTGTCATTTGAGGATCGCCCTTAGAAAATGTTTGGCCTCTAAAAATTTTGGTACTGTGGTTAGGTGATAGCGGCACATCATAACATTAGTCAAAATAAACTAGATTACTATAGTAGTGGTGAGTCTAGGTCAATCCCACAGAGAGTGTGTATAAAGTTAGTGAAATGAAATTAAATGGTGTTTAGGTTATGAGGGGTTGGTTGGTTTATCAAACAAGAAAATAAAACGAAGCTAAACTAACAAAAGAAAATTAAAGAAAACATGCAAAAATGATGAAAGTGGTGAATTTGTTAGAAGTCTGGTTCTTTGGTTCAATCTCATCCTATACCCTAATTAAATATATTTTGATGATTTGTTGTTCTCAAACCTCTCATAAAAGTTATTAATAGTAAATTAATCTATAAACCTGAGTTTTCACTTAGGTTTTGTTTAACTAAGATACGATGGTTAATTAAACCTAGCCACTGAATAACCTAGGATACGATCCTTAGGTTCAATTGGGCATCCGTATTATGAATTATGAAATCCGATTAATCAAGGAAACAACCACATTCGATGCATCATTTAACCTAGGTTATATTATCCCTAATGATTGCAAACCATTAATCGGTACAAATTAATTTCAACATAACAATTACAGATTACATTGAATATTCTAGCAATGGGTTTGTAATAAAATGATCCAATGAACACATCAAAATCATCTTTTTACAATAACCAAACCTATACACATCAGATAACATAATCGATTTCTAAAGAGAGAAATAACAAACAAATAGAGGGAAGGAATGGTTAACCAAGTTGTTGGCATCGATATATCCTCTAAACTAGTGTCAGAAAGCTACCCCTCCATGAGTCTTTCATAGTGGAGAGCTTCCATCACCCTCTTCGTGGTCTCCTGAAGCTCTCTCTCCTTTTAGTCGAAAACACCCAAAACTTTCATCAAAAAAACACCTTCTATTCTTTTTTCTAAAACCCTTGTGATATTACATGTCCATTTATATTAAAAACTAGGGTTTTAGGATGCATATGTGTGAAAGTTATGACCATAACATGTTGAATCATGGGCGTGACTACTTAAGTCACACCTATGCAAGATGAGTCACAACTATGACATGTTATGTCATGGCCGTGACTTGTATTTTCATGAATTCACTTGATTTTCTATAATGTATACTCTTAATCTTCATTCATTTTCTTGTCTCCTATTGATCTAATCCTTCTTCTTCTTGCTCCATGAAGATAAGTGAATGTGGATCTTCAAAAAACGTCCCTAAATATAGTAATTTCGGCTCACTTTAGCTCCATCACTTCTGAATTGTGCCTAAAACTGCATATGAACTAAAGTGATTATCTTAAACAATTTCATTTCATTAATCACTAAGTGTAATGGAGTAAATGTATAAGCACTTAAGCATATATCAATTTCTCCCACACTTAGCTTTTAGCTTTCCTTGGGCAAAACATTAAAATTAAGCTCATAAACCTAAAACATTTACTTAGTTCCTATATTTTCCAAAAATGCATAATCATAAGCAAAGATGATTGACTTTCAAAAATATAACAAGAACTTAACATTCCAAGCTTTTACTCCTGATTAATCAACATCCAATACCTTTAAAAACTTAGTAGTCTATTGGTAGACTTGGAAAGTGTGTTAAACAATAAGTGTTCACGGGTGCAATCATCACCATTCATGATCATGCCATTCCAAAACTTTACATATCATTTCATTTCTCCACTACTAATATTCACATGCATAATCATGAATGAAAAGACTTTTCAAGGTTGTAATACGGGTAAAAGTGAGGTGATAAGTACTTAGGTCAAGTAACATGAAAGCCATTAAAGCTAATGAAACAAAGTAACACTTAATGTGACATCAAGTGCAAAAACAACCTTCCCTCATAATTGTGTACATCAACTATGATGAATTAAAAAATGATGTTTAACAACTCAAACTGAAGATTTGATGAACAAACCACATAAAACATAACTAATCAAAAGGGATCACGCATAAGGATTGATGATAACAACACATTGAACTACATTGAATGAACATTCAAAGACAACATCTACCTCATATCCAATATACTCAAATAACCTATTCAATTCAACTTTAGGAGGATGCATTAATCATAAACAAATTTTCAACATATATGCACTTCCTCCTTTATACATTTATTTAAGCATTTTTTCTTCTTTTTCTTTTTCTTTATTTCTTTCTTTTTTTTTCTTTTTTTTTCTTTTTTTTTCCTTTTTTTTCTCGTATAAAAATTAAAAGAAACTACATCAACATGGAATTTCAATGATAAGACATAAAATAGCATCCTAACATTAGAAGCAACCCACACATATGTGTCGGTTAGGTGAAACATTTGGTTAGGTTTAAAATAATAAAGCATGTAATGTGGTTAATACAAAAGAAAGGCTAATAAAGCTCGAGGGGGCTTATTAAAAAGGAAAATCATATAATGGGTAGGCTATTTAGCTAATGTAGTTCGGAAAAGTAAAGAATGCCTAATCATTTCCATGTTAATGCATATGATAAAAATGTGGTCTTGAATAGAAAATCAAAGAAAAGTTAGGATGAACATGTCATGAAGGTCACATATTATCGAAAGACAATGAGACTGATATGTATGTGTTAGTCTATAAAGGCTCAAAATCTCACTGGCTTTTTTTTTTACCACTAGTCACTACTCTTCTAATGACAATGCACATCGACCAATCACAAGAGAAAAAGTACATGCTAAAGTTTGCTATGAAATTCTTTAGTCAATTCATTCTCTGCTCATGACTATATAGTCCTAAAAGCAATAGAAAATTAGAAAATCTTTATTTTGTTTGTTTTATTCTTTTTGTCATTTTGAATGAAAACTTTAAAACAAGAAACAAACAACTAAAAACACACTTGCTTATAAAAACTAAATGCAAAATTTAAAGAAACGAAATTTACTTCCCTTGGGTTACCTCCCAAGAAGCGTCTTTGATTAGGGCTGTGATAGCCTGTCGCTAACTACTAAATAATAAATTCCTAACTACCAAACTACGTTGTAAATGGTGAGCTAGGGTTGAACCATAGAGAGCTGGGATGCAAATGCTATTTCAAATGTTGTAACAAAGAAAACAAAACACAATAAAATGATGAAGACGAGATAGCTAATATGCAATAAATGTAACCAAAAAGACAAACACAAAGAAAATTTAGAAAAGTCTAATAACAATAGTAAAGAAGTGGGCTGGAGAAATCTTTGGGATTCTGGGATGTTCACTGATCCTTGAATCTAAATAAAAGGTACTCTCATCATAGTGTTAGCGTATGGACTCGATTAAGCTCTCGAACACTTAATTTCTCTGAAATAGGCAAAAAATAATAAGCTCTAAAAATGCCCCAATCTCCACTATAAACTAGAATAGGCTCTCTAAGTTCAATAGCAAAGATGCATAAGGTACTAAGAAACAACTAACATATGCCACCTACTTATAAGCTCAAAAGGTGTAACCTAATGGAACGGGATCCTAGATTAGTTGATTAAGTATCCTGACAAATTCAACAAACCTATGGCTACTTTCGGGAATCACTATGGACTATTACATATCACACGCTCAACCCTAGCCTTCAAATTATAAAATTACCTAAAGGGCGATCATTAAGCCTTCAAGCAATTCCTAATTCATGACATTTATCCTAAATCCCAAGCCAACCTAGACCTACAACTACCAATTCATGACAAGTCCAACTCCATTCTCACAATTTCTATCCCTTCATCCTTATAATATCTCCAAAACCTTAAATAGTTTAGCCATACATGATCATATCAAGTATGATTGATATTAAATAAACAAAACCCATAACGTAATCGTTAAACATTCAAATAACCAATAAATTCAGATCTACAAAAACATATAAATAAACTCAAACAACTAAATTAAAACTGAAAAATTGCAGGAATAAACATCCATTGATATATCACAAAGGTTCAGTACAAAATTCATGAGTTTCAACTATAAATCCAACATTCATTCTAAATATTCTAACATATGTAAAAATGTGATTAACACTAAGAAAGTTCTAAACTAATGAAATGAATAGATTAATACTTACAAAGATAAATCATTGAAAATGAAATAAACTAGCTAAGCATAAAGAAAATAACAAAAACTTCTACGATCCTTTCTTTCTCTCTTCTTGAAGTTTTCTAAAAGTGCCATATTGTGTAGCCTCCCTCTAGGTCCTCCTCTCCTTCCTTATATAGTATGTTCCATTTAGGGTAAAACTTACGATCTTTCTCTGCCTCAAAATTCCAAAATACTTCTCAAAAACTTAAGTTCGAAAGGTTGTTCGCATCTGTCTCCGCGTAGGCCACGATCGTGCAGGCCACGATTATGTCCTTTAGTGCACGATCATGGCCCTATGCTGAAGCTTCTGTCACGATTGCGGAATATTTTCCACAATCGTGAACCTGTGATTAAGCTTCTATTATGATCGTGGCCCTATGCTGAAGCTTCTGTCACGATTGCGGAATATTTGCCACGATCGTGAACCTGTGATTAAGCTTCTGTCATGATTGTGGCCTTGGGTTATTTCCTGGGTCTTCTTTGATTCTCTTCAGAATGCCTTTAATCGTTTCTCCTCCATGGATGACTCTCTAAACTTTGTCAAACTTCTTCCTTTTACCATATATTTTTATTCACTCCTTTAATCTATATGTAAACACAGATGAACACAAATTGAGTATTTAACACAAAAATTGCATAATAAAAATAAGATGATTCAATCCTATTAAATACCCCGACATTTGAACTTTTGCTTATCCTGAACCAATTTAAAAATAACCAAAATATTTTGTCAATTTGTTTTCAAAGAAGATCGAGTACATGCAATCCTTCAAACTTCGACAAACTCAAGTATTGAGCTACTACATATATCATAATCTTTTCATCAATGCATATAAACAAAGTCAAAGGTAGACAACATGGATCAAAGGTAAACTAAGATGGATTTTCCTCACAATGTTCACTCATTTCAGTTAATTGTTTAAGGTCGGTGTTTCACTCAATACTCCCTTTAAGAGACTACACTACCATAGGCTTGCAATTTCACCAATTCTCTACCATATAGATTACATGTTATCATGGATCAAAAAGGGGTTTTACTTAGGGTTATAATGGGGTTTGGGTTAAGGCAAGGCAAAAAGGTCAAAGGGTAACCTACAAGTATTAACAAAGTGCTAAGTAAGAAGGGGCAATCAAACACAAATTCTGAGATATGCCTATAAATACCACAAACTACAACTACTCATCACTAACTAATGCTACAATGTTTCCTTCAAAAGTAGAAACAAATACGCTTTTAATCAATAATGCCAAAAACAAAGATGCTTTTCTTTTTCTTTTCTTTTTTTCTTCTTTTCCTTTTCCTTTTCTTTTTTTCTTATTTTTCTTTTTCTTTCTCTTTTTTTTCTTTTGGATAACACTAGAATAATAAGGAAATTATAGTAGCATAAATCAATAAAAACATGAGTAGAAAATGAGTTGTGACAAGGTAAGGCTAATGGGTTTTCAGGTTTCAAAGTAAGGGATTAATTTAAAAACAAATAAGGTTAAAGGCTCAAAGGGGTTGGCAAGGGGAAAATGAGTTGGTGGGTCATTTGAGCTAAGGGTTCAAAAAAAATAAGGCCTTAATCATTTCCATAAAGCATGCATCTTGTAGTTTCAAACCAATTCAATGCAAGTTTTGAAGGTAATTTTCCTAAAGAAGCATCACACATAACAAAGAAACAAAATGACTAAGAAATGTAGTCATATAGGCTCAAAACCTCGCATGTGCTTATATGAAAATCCATCAAAATTTCATACATTACCTAATCACTCAAGTATCAAATTATTGACTGAGTTTATGCAACTAACTACATCAATCAATCCATATGATTCACCTTCCACTCAAGCAATCTAATTCAAATTTAAGCACATAACTCAATTCTCAGTCCAACTACTGTGACAGAATGACATGGTTCAACATTCATCACAGTTTAAGTGCAAAAATGAAAAAATTTTAAACTAGCCCCACCCCAACACTTCAATGGGACATTCTCCCCATTGTCCTAAAATCAATAAAAATGCAAGGGGATGAGAATAGAAGGACTCCCCTGGATCAGAGAAGGCTCAATGACTTGAAAGCATAATTCACAGTTTTGGTCTTCCATTCCTAAAAACAAAACAGACCAAAAAGAAAATAAGGTACTCAAATGAAAGCTAACTAAAACAACAAAGAACTAAAATTAACAAATAAGGTTGGGGTGCCTCCCAACAAGCTCTTGGTTAAGGTCATAAGCTCGACCCCTATCAACCGATATTAACCAATGTAAGTTGGACCTTCAAGCTCCATCACCTCCACATTGTGAATATGAAATCCTTCAAAGTAAGGCTTAAGACAATGTTTATTGACTTTAAACTCTTTCCCCGTCTTGGCACTGCTGATCTCCACTGCTCCATGGGGATATACCTAAACCTCAAAAAGACCCATTAGGAGCATAACTTACCTAAAAATAGTTTGAGGCATGAATGATATAAAAGTACTTTCTATCCCACCAAAAATTTCTTCCTAGAGATGATGCGATCGTGGAATGCCTTAGTCTTCTCCTTATAAATCCGGGCATTCTCGAATGCTTTATGTCGCAGCTCTTCAAGCACTTGCAACTATGTTCGTCTGTGGGCACCAATAACTTCTAACTCCATGTTACACTTCTTGATTGCCCAATAAGCTTTGTGTTGTAGCTCCACTGGAAGGTGGTATGGCTTCCCAAAAAACAAGCCTGAATGGTGACATCCCTATTGGAGTCTTGTGCAGTCCTGTATACGCATAAGGTGTCATAGAAGCGTAAACTCCAATCCTTCTTGTTGGGATTAACCGTCTTCTCTATAATGGACTTGATCTCTTGGTTGGGCACCTCAACCTGACCACTCGTATGAGGGTGATGAGTAGTTGAGACTCGATGCATCACATGATATTTCTTCAAGAGGGCTTCGATTTTCTGGCTACAAAAGTGAGTCCCTTTGTCGCTGATGATGGCTTGCAGGACTTCAAACCTAGAGAAAATGTTAGAATTTCAAGAAATTTGTAACCACTCAAGAATCGTCAGTTCGGGTGGCTTTTGCTTCCACCCATTTCAACACATAATCAACTACAAGCAAAATATATTGAAATCCAAAAAAGGAGGGAAAGGGACCTGTGAAGTCAATGCCCTAAACATAAAAAATCTCACAAATTAATATGGGGGTTTAAGGCATTTCCCTATGATAACCTAACGTACCTATGCATTGACAGTTGTCACAAGTCCTACAGAAATCATATGCATCTCAAAATATAGATGGCTAGTAAAACCCACACTTTATAACCTTATGAGCTGTCCCCTTCAGACCAAAATGACCTCCACATGCATAAGAGTGACAAAATGCCAAAATAGAAAGGAATTCACTATTAGGTACGTAACGTTTGATGACTTGATCCTCACAAAATTGCCACAAGTAAAGATCATCCCATATATAAAACTTTGCTTGGCTCTTCATCCTTTCCTTCTCTGCCTTGGTGAAATCTATAGGGAATTTATGAGAAACCAAGAAATTCACTATATCAGCATACCGGGGAGTTGTCGACTATATTGCATGTAGCTGCTCGTCTGGGAAGTCATCATTGATAAGGCTTGTGTCAGCACCATGCTCCACTAAGCGGCTCAAATGAGAAAGGAAAGATGTTTCCATCAAGTTAAAGTTGTATGATGGTACAATTCAAACTATTGAAAAAGTGCGACATGTGAAAGGCCTGAAGAAGAATTTGTTGCCTGTAGGACAACTGGATGATCTCCGTTTCAGATTTAAGATTCAAAACAAGATCATGAAAGTGATTAAAGGAACGCTAGTATTTATCAAAGTAGAGAAGATAGTTGCAAATATGTACATGTTGAAAGGAGTAACTTTGCAAGAAGGAGAGGCATCTATTGCGATAACTAGTCCAAATGACAAATCTGCAATGACGTGGCATAAAAAGCTTAAATATATGTCAGAACAATGAATCAAGATACATGTAGAGAAGAATCTACTTCCAGGTCTTACAAAGGTTTCACTACCCTTCTACGAGTATTGTATTGTGACTAAGCAGCATCGATTGAAGTTCAACATATCAAAGTTCAGAAGCAAAGAAATTCTAGAATTGATTTACTCTGATGTATGGCAAGCACTAGTTACGTCCCTAGGAGGAACAAATTTCTTTGTATCATTTATAGACGATTATTCGAGGAGATGTTGCGTGTTTCACATCAAGAGGAAAGCAAATGTGTTTCCAGTCTTCAAATTTTACAAAACGCGGGTCGAACTTAAATTTCGTAAGAAGATCAAGTGTTTGCGGTCAGATAATGAAGGTGAATATACTGGTAAAGAATTTGATGAATTCTACAAGCAATAAAGTATTAAAAGGCAATTTACAACGGTATATACTCCTTAATAAAATGGAGTGATGAAGTGGATGAACATAACTCTCTTGAAAAGAACAAGAGGGATGATGAGAAATGCGGGCTTAGATAAGAAATTATGGGCAGAAGCAGTCAATACTACTTGTTATGTGGTGAATCGGGCTCTATCAACTGTAATTGAGTTGAAGACACCGACAGAGATGTGGACTGGTAAACCAATGGATTATTCAAACCTCCATATATTTGGAAGTCCTACTTATGTGATGTTCAATGCCCAAGAAACTACGAAGTTGGATTAAAAATCTAGAAGATGTATTTTCTTGGGATATGCTGAAGAAGTAAAGGGGTATCGTTTGTCAGATCCCAATACCCACAAGATTGTTATTAGCAGAGATGTTATTTTTTAGAAGATAATAATCAAGAGCTAGCAGAAGATGTTAGCACTTCAAAAGAGAATTCAGAGACAGTACAGGTGGAAAGGGAATTTGATCAAAATGATTATTCTAAAGATGCACCAAAGCACAAGGAAAAGAGAACTTGATTTGCAAGTTGAACAAATCTTTGTATGGTCTAAAGCAAGCACCGAGGTGTTGGTATACGAGATTTGATTCCTTCATCATGAGCCTTGGATATAGCAAACTGAATGCAGACCCTTGTGCATATTTCGAGAGGTTTGATAAAGATGACTTTGTAGTCTTGCTATTGTACATGGACGACATGTTAGTAGTAGGCCACAACAATGATCATATCAAATAATTGAAGGCACAATTGGCTAAGGAATTTGAAATGAAGGACTTGGGACCGGCAAATAAGATTCTAAGGATGCAAATTTACCGAGACCGAAATAATAGGAAGATTTGGCTTTCTCAGAAGAATTATTTAAGGAAGATCTTGCGGCGATTCAATATGTAATATTGTAATTTAATTTATACCCTTCTTCCTGTTAATTTCAAGTTATCCTCAAGTATTAGTCCTAGCAATGAAGAAGAGAGGATGGAGATGTCTCGAGTACTGTATGCATCAACAATGGGGAGCCTAATGTTCGCTATGATTTGTACAAGACCAGTATTGCACATACAGTGGGAGTGATTAGTCGATATATGGCGAATCCTGATCGAGAGCATTAGAATACAGTTAAGAGGATTCTCAGATATATCAAGGGAACCTCAAATGTTGCATTATGTTATGGAAGTTCAGATTTACTGTCAGAGGATATGTTGATACTGATTATGTAGGTGATTTTGACAGGGTCTGTGAACTAGGTTTCAAAATTGCAGTCAATAACATAAGCAAAATATATATACACAAGCTAGTAAAGCAGTAGTGTGGTTGAAGATGTTGTTGGAAGAGAATATTACTCTATATTGTGACAGTCAGAGTGCTTTGCATCTTGCAAAGAATCTAAGATTTTATTCAAAGACAAAGCACATCCGAGTCCAATACCACTTCATTCGTAAGAAAGTAGAAGAAGGAACAGTGGATATACAGATGATAAGTAGAATTTATATAGATATCTGTGGAGCGAATTGGATAAATTCTGACTTATTTCCATGCGGATTTGATATT
>JAOSBL010000007.1:4233909-4245976 GCA_027568915.1 Erythroxylum roraimae
ACTTTACTAATTTTAAAATATCCGGAGCTATGGAGCTCGGATCGAGGCGATTCTTGTTTTAAATTAAACTAGAGACAAAAAGCTCCAAGTTTTATGAAGGAACCGATTGGCAATTTAGCCTCCTAGATTTTCAAATTTTGACAGGAAGTCGGTAGAGGGTCAGTTTTCACTCTTTTCTTTAAGATAGTATTTTAACCATAACTTCTTCTTTTCTAACCCAAATTGAGCGTTTTCAGTAGCGTTAGAGTCGTTAGAATAGAGGGAGGAAATTTTTTAGTTATTGTCGGTTTAGGTCTTCTATGCTTGTGTGGGTCCGAATGTTGGGCCTCGGAGACGGGGTCCAACATGACCGTGCGTCAACAAAATTCGTATAATTTAATTTATACAAATCTGAACAAAGGCTTAATGAGAGAACAAATGTTAGGAGGTAATTCCAGACTTAGAGTTCATTCTCAAGGGATAATTTCGGTCTAGAGAAGTGAAAAATACAAAGAAATCATTGAAAAATCCATCAAGATTCCCTGGTTGTTTTATTGGTGTTTAGGTTAGATGAACCCTATGTTGATATTTTAATATGATTTGATTTTTTTGTTAATGTAATTGTTTTCATTGATTATTGTGATCTAATTATGTGTTTAATATATGTTCTAATAAACTCGGAAATATTAGATCATAATATGATTTTATATATAGAGATTGAGAAATCCTAGGTTTTAATAGATCTACCGTAATTAGAAAGAGCTTATTACAACCCTAGAGATAGGATGATATAAATCTTCCATATTAGGGTTAAACCTAATAAACGGATTCACAAAATGGTAAAGCAATCTTCTAAACTTTAACCTAAGTAATTTAGTTGAAAACCTTAGGATTAGTTGTTAGTATACTCAAGGTCAGTTATTAGCATACCATAAGAATTTCCACGATCTAATAAACAATGAAACAATTGCATAATAAGGGATCAATCCATTAAGGTATTAAGAGAATTTGAAGTCTACAATTTAGCTTTCGATATCGATAAATTTCTAAGTGCTTCCTTAATTCTTTGTTCTACTTCGTTACCTATTTTATCTTACTTGCTTTAGTTTTATTTTCTTTTATTAAAAATCCAAAATCAATTCGTAGGCTAGATAATAGGAAAAAGGTAATTACTAACAATCACTATCTTGGTAGGATTGACCCGTATTTGCCAGTACTAGCTACAGTTACGTCGTGTACTTACGGTTATTACAATATTATCTAACTCACGAAATAAATCAATCACTACACTATGGGTATACTTAGATTAACCATATACGAAGATGATTTGGGATAGTTAATCAAAGGTTCATTAAGACTCTTTTTAATTTAAGAGGTGATGGTGTATAACATATGTAAAGAACATGAAATAGTAAGTTAAAGAAGTGGGAATACTACAAAACACTTCTTCAGGACATGAGAAAGTAGCTTGAGTAATGTAACAACATAGTGGGACATCTTATAAAACTATGCTTTACATGATTTTAGTAAATTTAGTGACCAAAAGTAAATAACTCCCTACTAACTAAAGAATAGTGGTGGAAAAGAAGTGTTAATTATTCGCTAAAATGGTGAATTATGTGTATAAGCAATTGGTTTAACTTATTTACTTCTTAAATTGTTTTAAATATACATAAAGACATATACAAAGACATCTTAATTTAGTTCGCGTGGTATATATTTAACCATTTTGTTAAGAGAGTTTGAGAGTTTTTTAGAAAAACTTATTATAAAAAGGCTTGAGTAGAGAGTTCATGAATGTTTTTTTAAAGAAGTTATAAAAAGGCTTGAGTAGAGAGTTCATGAATGTTTTTTTTAAGAAGTATATTAAAGAGAAAATGTCTAAAGTATAAAATTTAGCTTTTTTTAACCTATTTTTCTAATTGAATTATGTAAACACTTATATGATCTAGAGTGAATGAAATATTAAATCACGAGTGAACCTAAAATGTTTAAAAATTAGAGTTATTTTTTAACGAGCACAAAAAAAAAGTTGGAACTTGACACAAGAACTTTTAGCTTTTTTTCTACTCCACCTAGTTTGACCTTCTATTCTACAAGAACAAAGACCCACACAAATGTGTGGATTAGGTTACGATACAGAAGATTTTGTATACTATGCTGTTGCACCTGAAAAGGAGGCAATATAATATTGATTGATAACATAACTGATATGTCTTTCTCTAGACCTATTAGTACGTAAACATATACATAGGCCTATTTTTAGTCAAGTACAATGTCGCCGCTAAAAAAAGGGTCGCGTAGACATGGGTTGGAGTACCTGGTTCTAATAAATGTGTGGACCCTACATAAATGTGTAGATGAGATTTAATAGAACTGGGTAACTGAAACAGAGGATCTGATCCCGCATAGACATACCTAGGAGAAGGGTTGATTGTTCACAGTAGTTGTGACCTCTGAGACCAAAAGGCAGCAAACCCTTTCTTCGTGAATAGTGGGTAAGGGTGTTGATGATCTATAGATTATTTAAGGAACTACACATAGGGTGAAACCTTGTTCCATAATGAGTAACTATAAAGGAAATGCGCCTAGTTTGAAACAGTCTCGTCTCCTAATTCCATTCTTAATAATCATTTTTATATAATAAAAATTAGAACAAATATGTTTTCAACTACCAATCGAAACATAAATGAAATCTGGGCCTTAGCTTTCCTTATTGCTTCATGTAGTGCAGTTGAAAGGCTTCTTTATTAAATTTGAGACTATGCTAGTAATATTCGTTTCATCCTTTATGGTTTATGGTGGTAATATTCGTTTCATCCTTTAAGATTTATGTTGTATGATAACTAATGCATATGTTGCTAGAATACTCGATAGAAGACATCCAGGGAGATTTAGAATTATGAACCTATTGTTTTCACTTCATTTTTCTGCCTATACATGTTAATGTGTAACTAAAAGTCTTATTAGTGTTTAGGTTAGATGAAACCTATATTGAGATTTTAATATGATTTGATTCTTTGTTACTGCAATTGTTTTGATTGATTATTGTAATCCAATTACGTGTTTAATATATGTTCTAATAAACTTGAGAATATTAGATCATAATCTGATTTCATACATAGAGATTAACAAACCCTAGGTTTTAATAGATCTGCCATAATTGGAAGGAGTTAATTATAACCCTAGTGATAGGATGACATAAATCTTCCGAATTAATGTCAAAACTAATAAAGGGATTCACATATCAGTAAAGCAATCATATAAACATTCACTTGAGTAATTTGGATGAAAACCTTAGGATTAGTTGTTAGTATACCCAAGGTCAGCTCTTAGCATACCATAGAAATCTCCACAATCGAATAAATCAACGAAACAATTGCATAATAAGAGATCAATTTGTTAAGGTTTTGGGGTATTGAAAGTCTATACATTAACTTTTGATATCGATAAATTTCTAAGTGCTTCCTTAATTCGTTGTTTTATTTTGTTACCTATTTAGCTTACTTGCTATAGTTTTATTTTCTTTTATTAAAATTCAAAATCAATCCGTAGGCTAGATAATAGGAAAAAGGTAATTACTAATAATCACTATGTTCGTGGAAATTGACCCATACTTGTGTACTAGCTACAACTATGTCGTGTACTTACAATATTTGCAACATTAACGAACTCACAAAATAAGTCAATTACTACAGTATGGGTGTACTTAGATGGACCACATACCAAGATGATTTGGCATTGTTTATTAAAGGCTCATTAAGACTCTTTTTTATTTAAGAGGTGATAGTGTATAACATATGTAGAGAACATGGAATAGTAAGTTAAAGAAGCGGGAATACTACAAGTAATGTAACAACATAGTGGGACATCTTACAAAACTATGCTTTACATGATTTTAGTAAAGTTAGTGACCAAAAGTAAATAACTCCCTACTAACGAGAGAGTAGTAATGGAAAAGAAGTGTTAATTATTCGCTAACATGGTGAATTATTGGTACAAGCAATTGGTTTAACTTATTTACTTCTTAAATTCTTTTAAATATATATAAAGACATACAAAAAACATCTTAGTTTAGTTCGCGCGGTATATATTTAACCGTTTTGTTAAGAGAGTTTGAGAGTTTTTGAGAAAATCTTATTATAAAAAGGCTTGAGCAGAGAATTCATGAATGTATTTTTTAAGAAGTATTTTCAAGAGAAAATGTCTAAAGTATAAAATTTAGCAATGTGTAAAAATTAGAGTTATTTTTTAACGAGAAAAAAAAAAGTTGGGACTTGACATAAGAACTTTTAACTTTTTTTGTTCTACTCTACCTAGCGTGATCTTCTATTTTGCAAGAACATAGACCCACACAAATGTGTCAATAAAAATCAATAGAAAAAGGTTAAAATTAAATTGCAGGTACGGAAAATTTTTTATCCTATTCTGCTGCGCCTGAAAAGGTCACGGTAATAATAGGCAATATAATATTCTGGACCTAGTAGTACGTAAACATACACATAGGCCTATTTTTAGTCAAGTACGATGGCGCCGCTGTAAAAAGGGCCGCGTAGACATACGTAGGAGAAGGGTTCATTGAAGAAGTTCACAATGGCTGTGACCACTGAGACGAAAAGGCAACAAACCCTTTCTCCGTGAATAGTGGGTAAGGGTGTTGTCGATCTGTAGATTATTTAAGGAACTGCGCGTAGGGTGAAGCCTTGTTCCATAATGAGCAACTATTAAGGAAATGCGCGTAGTTTGAAACAGTCTCGTCTCTCAATTCCATTCTTAGTAATCATTTTTATATAATAAAAATCAGAACAAACATGTTTCCGACTACAAATCGAAACATAAAAGAAATCTGGGCCTTAGCTTTCCTTCTTGCTTTATGTAGTTCAGTTGAAAAGGTTCTTTATTAAATTTGAGACTATACTGGTAATATTCGTTTCATCCTTTGTGGTTTATGATGTACGATAACTAATGCATATGTAGGTAAACCATGAAGATAAAAGATCGATTGAAAGCAATTAAAAGATGGAGAGCAAGCACGAATAGAGCAAAGATAGTATGGAGAAGGGGAGAATCACAAGCTGGTAATATGTAAAAGAAAAAATCAAAGAGACAGTAGAATAGTTTTTTTTAACATACAGATAATAGCTGCAAGCACAGATTGGAAAAACAGAGTAAAAAAACAAATCAGACAACTGACCAGAATCTTGTTTGCATGGCTGATGAAAAAAGGAGCAAACTCTCCCCCTTATTTAACATTGCTTGCTCAAATGAGCATCACAGGCACAGAAGCAGCTGCAACATGCAAAGTTTATGTACCAGAAACAAACTTTCTGATATAGCCTTTTTCTTTTTGCACGCGTGCAAAACTGTGGTTGGAATACTCATTTGAGCAAGAAACATTACAAAGAGGCAAGCTCCAATTCTCCCCACTGATGGCTTCAACCCTCGCATCTATGTCTATTGTTTATAGACAGAAAGTCATATATGAGCAGAAGCTGCTGAGTTAAATTACTATTATACCTCTTTTCCTAGAAACTATTATGTAAGCTATGAAAATGAAAGTAAGGTTAAAGGACCCGCCTGTATTTTGGACTCATAGTCCAACCCTCCAACTAAAAGTTAGGAACTACCAGTTAGGTTCACTCTTAGAGAGAGGCTACTTGGATACGTGATATGGGATGTATAACTATGCCTTTTCCTGGACCTGGACAATAAGTGGTTAGGAATGGAAATAAAGGGTAGTGGTGGATAGTGTGGTTCTTGGGACTTGACAGTCAGTTGAAAAGGGAGATGGAATTTTAGGTGCTGATAGAATGGCAGCTCAGAAACAGTTCGATCGCCGAAGCCCAACTAACCAACAAAGCTGATTCAATTATAAAATTCCACTACGGAAGATGCCATCCAATTATAAAGTTTCTATAATTCATCAAGAAGCTGTTAAGGGTATAGGAACGGACGCTAACTCTCTCACCGTAAATGAAATATTCAATTAAATAACACAATTCTTCAAGGAAATCATGATTTGTAGTAAAACATATGGGCTTTTTATTACTTAAAAATTTACGAGAGCACACACAAATTTCCAAAGCATGAAACATCTTAAAATATATTTATATCACATTATATAAAAAATTTGTTGATTGACATCCATAATAAAGTACAAACTGTTGATGACATTGGTGATTTCCCAAAATACATATCCATTGCTAAAAGGTAATCGATGATTATTTGACGAAACTTGGTGATTTTCTTTTATTTTAATTGCTAGAATCCAAGATTGAAGACTGTTAAGGATAAGTTTTCTAGGTTTGAGAATATTTCTATAGTATATTGTAATTATTTGAGTGAGTTTTATATCCCTTCAATTGTATTAATTACCTAAAGCTTATTTATGTGCATTTTCTAATGCTTGTTTATTAATATTTATCATTAATTCTTGTTGAATATGTATCTACAAGAATCAATAATTAATTGTTCACTTAAATATTTTGTTTTTGTTTTTGTCTGAGGGGTTTATCATATTCCTGCACTTTTGTTTATTTATTTGTGTATTTATTTTATGTCTAATTGTGTACAACTATTAGGAATGATTTATATTGATTGTTGTAGGGTCTCATTTTATCCATATATGCGTGTGTGTGTGTGTGTGTTTGTGGATGATCAAGAAATCCCTACCTTACTCATGGGATCTCTTTCTCATAAAAAATGATGTTGATGTTCTTTGTATTCTATTTGAAGTAAGAGGCAATATGACATTTAGTTAATTACTACAAGGTAACTAGAAATTTTAGTTTGAAGAGATTGAGCAAGATGAAGCCTTGTGCATCTTGTTTTCTAATAATCATTTGCTCAGTTAAAAAATTCAATTTAATTCATGTAAGAATCTTATCCGTGAATCCACACAAATCACCAAGGACAAAAGGATACAATGGGAATTTCTTATAGAAAGCCTGGAATCATATGAGAAAACTAGTAGCAAAGATATATGAGTTCTTCCAACAAGGAAAATTGCTAAAGGAAATTAACAAAACCTACATCACCCTCATACCAAGGGTGCATGCCACTAACTCTCTTAAAGAATATATGCCTATTTCTTTCTTTTCAAAAATTAATCGATTCATTAATAAACGGTTATTACACAACCAGGTATACAATTATACTAGTATAATACAAAAGAATTAGATTACGAGGTCATAATGGTCCCTGTGATCAGCTTAGTCCAATGCTCATCTCCTCCTCATGCTAGTAGTTAGGTTATCCACAATTCCCTTTGCTAGTAGGTTGAGTCGGGTAGGAAGTGTCACCTCTTGAAAAATCTCTGCACTTCTATTTTGTTGTCTGAAAATCCTATAATTCCTTTCTTTCCAAAATTGGTAAACCATTGAAACCTAACTTATCTTAAGTGCTTTGTAATCTGCCTAGTTTCCCATCCTCACTTTCACTAGCCAACTGATAGTTTCCTCCCATGAATCAATTGAATAATAAGTGTTCAGAGTTGCTTGCAGCCCTCTCCAAATCTTCCTTGTGTAGCTACATTTGATCATACTGTGTTCCAAACTTTCCAGTTCCACACATAACTCACAATTCAAAGAAATAATTTTAAACTTAAGTTTATCCTTCGTAGGTTGTCCCCCCTATTCCCAACCAAAAGATAAATCAATGTGTAGATCTCATGTCTTTAAAATCCCAAACTAGTGTAACCTAATTCACTCTTGGTTGTTGATCATTTTACTGAAAGAATTTGTATTTTTTTATAATAAACTGACCTAATTTTCCCGCCGTTCACTTAATTTCATCTTGTTTCCCTTATCGGCA
This sequence comes from Erythroxylum roraimae, assembly GCA_027568915.1. Lineage (NCBI taxonomy): Eukaryota > Viridiplantae > Streptophyta > Magnoliopsida > Malpighiales > Erythroxylaceae > Erythroxylum > Erythroxylum roraimae. Next base: position 4,241,701 of record JAOSBL010000007.1, read on the forward strand.
TCTTAGTGCTTGGTTCAGAATGAGATCAACCCCTACTAATATGGAAAGGCCAAATCCACTGGTTATTTTCTATAAAACTGCTCACTTTAGTGTTGGAAGTCACCAATTGTCTCATATGTCATAGCTCCTCGACCTTGTATAAAAGTCCCCTACAATGTCAGTAATCAAACCAAAAAAGAGTTTTATTACCATCCCTAATTTCATGGAACACCAAGCTTTGCATCCACTGTCTTGTGCTTAAGATTTCCTTAAGGATTCCTGACAGGTCTTGCTTTATCTTCAAAGTCCAAATGCTTTCATTTTTTATGATCACATTATGGATCAATTTCACCCATAAGTCCTCCTTTCTGCCACACAACCACCATAGACTCTTCTTTAGACATGCTTTATTGAGCTCCCTTGAAGAATATAATCCCAATCCTTCGTGCTCCTTTGGTTGACAAATTTTGCTCTAAATAATCTTTGCTTTACATCTTCCTTAATTAGAGCCATTCTATTGAAACTCCATAGTCTTCTTTACACTTCCTTGAGTATGATTTTGGGTATAAGAATAAGAACTATTTCTTGTTGTAACATCCTATATAAAGTAATAACAAAATTCTTGTTGAGAGGATAAAATTTATGCTGTGAAACATCCTAGACCCATCCTATAGAGCCTATATCTAAAGGAGACCCATAGGACAAAATATTATGTTACCCTAAGAGTTATTTAAGAACTATTTAAGGAAAAATTTCCCAAAAACTATGGATTGAAAATCGATTTTTAGAAAAAGGCTTATGACTTCTTGGATTGGAATTTCTTAACTAATATTTTATAGGCACTAAACTTTCCCACTTAATTCATTCATTGGAACACACAATGCTTCTCAACTGTCTCCTATAGGATACTCATAAATGAAAAACCAAACAAGCTAATTAAGGGAGCTAGGTGCCTCAAACAAGGAGACCCTGTATTACCTTACTTATTCACCTTAGCTATTGAAGTATTGGTAAGGCTAATCAAAGAAATGATTAAAAAAAAAAGGACATTCAATTCAAATATCATGCCAAATGTAAGGGAATAAAAATCACATATCTCTCATTTATAGATGACCTAATCCTATTCTCTAAGGTAAACCTTAACTACTTAAGCCTACTTATGACTACTCTCAACCTATTCCAGTCTGTGACAGGTCTTATTATTAATAAGCAATAAAGCTACCTCATCCTACCGTCCAGTGCAGAACATAATATTAGATGACTTAAACAAATCACTAGTATAAAGGCAACTAAGCCTCTTATCACTTACTTGGAAGTGTCTATTGCTACAAAGAAACCTTCTCACTCTAATTTAAAACCTCTACTGGAGAAAATGAATGTGAGAATTGCCAGTTGGGGCTCACAATTCCTATTCCTAGCAAGCAGAGTTATACTCATCAAATCCATATTAAGTAACTTGCACATATATTGTAGCGATATGGCCTCATGAGAAAGATGCAATAGTTAAGTTAAAAGGAATTAAGGAATGGACCATCTGAAAGCAGGGAATTAAAATTCAAACCCTAACCCAAATCGAAACCAAACAATTCAAATCTCGACCCATAAAGTTAATACCGTGTACTAGACCTAGAAATAATCATGTTCTTAAATTGGCTACCACTTAGTGCAAGTAAAGACATTTTTTTTCAATGAAAATTAATTTTTCCAAAAAAGTTCAATTTTATCATATTTGATACCTTAATTCTTCTTTCATCCTAATTTGATATTCCAATATGACTTTCTAAAGATTAAGCATGACATTAATGGCTTCATCTATTATGCATTTTCTAATAACTAAATATTTATTTGGTTAACTTCAAGAAATTAAATATATTGTATTATGAATTTTATATTTATTATTTTGTACTTTTTATGACATTAGATAATGTTCATAAATAATATACAAATGAATTTCAGCTCAAATGGTCTCTTATGAATTCTCTATTGGTTTTATTCTTATTGTGCGCCTTCTGAGCGCGTTTGGATCCGCGAAGGTATTTGCTCGAATCTTCCCCTAACCCAACCCAAACTGGAGGGAATCGCAGCATGGGGACTATTCGCGTCTCGTCGCAAGGCTTATATATTTAAATATGCTTTAATTTTATAAATGAAATCATTTAGAAAAGTATTCATTGTATCTTTAGAAATTAAATATATTGTATTATGAATTTATATTTATTATTTTGTATTTTCTACATTAGATAAAGTTCATAAATAATATTCAAATGAATTTTAACCTAAACATATATTTAAATATGCCTTAATTTTATAAATGAAATCATTTAGATTTTTTTTTTGGGTAAATCAGAGAATAAAATTAAATTATAAAGAGTTTATGTACAAACCATGGGGATGCCTAGAGGCCTCCCCCTCCCTAACCTAAAAGGAACTGGGCTTTGGACAAGGAAACTGGACAAATGGTTCCCTGTGAATCTTAACACCACCACAGTCAGCCTACACATATATACCAAACAAGTGACCTTTTAGATAGTCACATCCAACCAGCTACACAAACCATGTACAATGTATCATAGTAAAGAAAGACATAACTTCTTCTTGCATTTACACAGTTGAATCCAGAATTCACGTCAATGCCATAACAACAACACAAGTTCTCATCTTCCTGTCGTAAGTTTAGTCTCGTAGCTGCAGTTACCTCTTTGTTTAAAGGTTGGTTTCTGTGGTGAATCTGAGGGAGATGTTGGGTCTGCTTGCTTACTCTTTTGTTCATTACCCACTGAAGACTCTCCCATCCTTCTCTAATCGAAACCTTTGACTTGCTTCTGCTTCTCCATTTCCAAGTTTAATCTGAGTTCCATCCAAAGAGTGTGCCTTCTAATATGTTGCTTAATGAGCTTCTTATTTTTCTCATCTTTGATGTTCTATGGAAGTCTGTTGGCCACCAACTCTTTTCTGTACTGAGTTGGGAATGGCTTGCCCTGGGTTGGATTCCATCAACCTATAGTAGCAGATATTTCCTTTTTGCATACTTGAATAGAAACTGCATATTTATTATTAGTTACTAAAAATTACTCCTACCATTTCCTGCTCTCGGTGTTTGCACTGAGTTGCTCCATAACTTGAGTAAACACTCTGGAGTTTAAGCTCCCCACCTCCAATACTTCATCTTTGAAGGTTCGAGAATTCCTTTCTTTCCACAGATTATAAACTGTAACTGAAAGGAGGATTGGAAAAAAAATTGAGGTCACAAGTTCTGAAATTTGGAGATTGGTTCAACCAATTGGGAATGGGCTGGAGGTTTATCTAATAGGGAAAGTTAAGTTGTAAATCATTGAGACAGTGAGCCCATACTATTTTTTAGAAGGAACAGTCAAAGAATAAATGTTCCATTGCTTCATTGTCCTTGAAGCACAAAGAACAATGATTTGGGGTGTGAAGGTATAGGAGTCTATCTCTTGTTTGTAACTTGCCGCGAAAAGCCAACCATAAGATGAGAGAGCATCTAGGGCTGTTCCTTTTGAACCAAACTAGTGTATGCCAAGGAACTCTCTGGATTGGGGGTCTCAAAAAAGTATAGGCTGAGGTATTGGTATAAGTATACTAATTTGCTGGCCCAGCTAACCATTCCAAACAATCTGGTTTAGAGATGTTCGGTTGGTATTTTAGGGGCTTTAGGTTTCCTATAATCTCTGCTATGACTTCTTGCCAACACCACACATTGTTTCTGATCACTTCTGACACTTTTTCTGTCATTCTTAGTTCTGATCCATTGATTACCTTCAGAGTTGAAAAATGCTTTAGGATTCCTCTTGGTTGCCAAGGGTCCTGCCAAAAGTAAGTTGAAACACCATTTCCAACCCTAAATCTAAATTGGTTCCCTATTTTGCCCCTCACTGATAAAATTTTCCTCCAACTCCAAGAGCTATTGTTATTCGGCTGGGCACTCCAGAAATTCCTCCTCCTCAAAATTATTGAATGTACCCACTTAACCCACAGAGCTTCATGATCATGAAACAAAATCCAAATTCTATTGCCTAGCAGCACATTATTCCAAGTAGGTAAGTGTTTAATCCCTAATCCCCCCTCCCTTTTAGGTCTACAAATGTCAACCCATTTAACCTTAGCGTAGGATTTTGAGTTCCCCTTCCCAGCCCAGAGAAAATTCCTAAGTTTAACCTCTATCTCCTTTAGGATGGAAGAAGATAGAATGAATATAGTTGATGTTGGACCCCGATCCTTGATTGAAAGGTAAAAATTATGAAATGTGGAAATATAGTATGATTTCTAGAAATAAATG
>JAOSBL010000007.1:4260982-4275567 GCA_027568915.1 Erythroxylum roraimae
TTTCTGGAAAAATATTTTCCAGCCTCGAGGACTTCGTCAATGCGGAAAGAAATTTATTCGGCCAAACAAGACTATGACGAATCCTTGTACGATTTTTGGAACAGATAACTCTTAAAGCAGGTATGTTTTAATGTTTTAAAAATTGAACCAGAATAACCCAGTAGGGTGGCGTAAGTGGTACATGCCTTCGTCGCTTAACCAAGTGGTTGGAAGTTCGATCCCCACCCTTGGGAATGTAGCAAGCTCCTGGGCCAGCTGTAGCCCTCCCATGTTGGAGATGTTCCTGCAGCGAAGGGATTAGTCACTGATTCCGTCGGTGGATACCCTAGGTACACCCAAAAAGAAAGTTCAATTTCCTCCTTATCCTCCGATTTTATTTGTCAGCTACATTTGAGCTATTAGGTTTTTTTTCCCCAAGTTTTAAACTATATTTAATTATATTTCTAGATTTGGCTCAAGTAGTACTATAAGAATACTCTTGGTCATACATTAAAGATCCAAAACCTAAAATTTAGCCACAAACATATCGGTAGAAAATTCTACAAATAATTAAACAAAAATGATGATATTAATAAATTAGATAATGTAAAAGAAAGGAAAAGAATTAGATTTAAAAAATAAAGCTTTTATAATATTCTTGTCCCCGGTAATGATACCAAAAATTTAATATGATATATTCAAAATACAAAATAATACTAAAAGAAAATCAGTAGATTTTTATAGTATAGTTTAGTACGTGTGAGTGTCTATCCCACAAGGAGTATAACTATTAGTATTAATTGTTTTTCTATTATCTAACTTAACAAAAAGATAGATTGATTTTTAAAAAATAATTAACTAAACTAAAATAAGAAATAACCAATCAAAGCTATGTACAAGAATGAAACATCTAATTCATAGTGAAGATTTAGATGTAGAATGCCCCTAAAGCCTTTCTTATGCTTGAATTTATCTTGATTAAATGATTAATCATAATATTTTTGAACAGTAGGAATTTTGAAGTCACAACCATATTTTTTTCCAAAAAAATATAAACTATATCCTTGATTAATTAAAAAATTTTTCTAATCAAAACCTTTATGGATGCATTAATTCATTATATGAATTCCTTTAATATATTTGACTTTGACCTAGGAGATTTATGCAATTCTATTTCTAGGATTCCATATAACCCTCACTTTTCACGCCTTAATCTATTTATGGATACGAATTCTCAATCCTTATATATGAAATCCAAAATTGAATCTTCTATTTGTTACTTAAGTTTAACATAATATATACCCATGAATAATTCTCAAAAAAAAACTTGAACGAATCATTAAATCAAAGAAATCAAACAAAATAGTAAGGTTAGAGTTCATCTCGCCTAGATCTATCCTAATTTTGTTCATAAAAATGAAGAAAATAAATAATAAATAATAATAAAACAAGGTAAATAATAATATTTGCTTGGATCTTAAAAGATTGATGCTCATTAAGTGAATTTTGATGGGGCTTCTTTCCTTTTTTTCCACGGTTACTTCTTCCTTGATGTGTTCTTGATTACTACAATTGTCCTTTCATCCCCTAAATGTCTCTTATCTCTCTCTGGCCCGTAGATGGCTAATCTCATTGTCTATCGTGTCTCTTTCCTTGTTATTATAAGAAAACCTCAAAAATTTAACCAATACGGGCCCAAATTGGTCATATATTTTTCACAATCGTTAAAAACCCTAATTTACGTAAAGATCACAATCAACGCATGCCAAAAAGGATCCATTTGAATCAATTAAGAAATCAAAGGATAAAGAAAATGATAATTATGGAGAACATATGCAATTCAAATAAAGAGGAACCAAACATATCAATACTTGAGCAAATTCAATGAATTAGGGGTTCAATCATTGCATAATTATTTTTTAAATGTTAAAATTAAATTTATAATCAAAGAGTTTTATACATAGAAGAACAAAAGAAGCAAGGTAGCTAGTAAAATTACAACCAGAACAACACTATATTGAGGTATTGATGATTAAGTTACAAACACAGTCTACATCTCAATCCCACTGAAATTTCAAACGTCAGGTTCCTTGCTAGAATTGTTAGCCTTAGCCTGCCTTGATTCCATATATTACATTATTTCTTTCTTTCCATATGTGGTAAGTGATCATTCCAAATGGTAACCTGAAGATCTTCCTGTCACCATTACTCTTGAAATTTGCACTTTTTACCCAAGTTAGTGTATTCCTCCAACCTCTACTGGGCGCTTTATTCCAAGGATGGCTAGTAGATGGTTCCACAGAGCTGAGGAAAATGCACAGGAGAAGAATAGGTAGTCATATGTTTCCTACTCAACTTTGCACAAAACATAGATAAGATCTTCAATATGGAACTTCAGTCTATCTCCAGTGTATAATCACTTTCATATATTAAATAATGTATAAATCCTATCATAATAAAGAGAAATTTTTTACCATTAAAGAAAACATATCAATCTTCAAACAAATTTCAGAAGTTAGAGAGTGCATGTGTATATAACATAATGCTATTAGGCCTTCACTCATTGGTGTGAACAAGAAAAGAAGTATTTAAGTTGTATAATTATTACAATTGAAAAAATTACTCGATTACACTTTTTAAGAGTTCATCCTAACCTTGAATAAAATTTATAAAGGAATATTGTTCACTCATGGCAAAGTCATATGAATGTAATTATACTACTTCACTCTTGACAATGAAGATGTTTTATGGAGGGTTGCTCTTCAGGAAGAAGGTATTGAATCCTCAAGTAGAATTTGGAGAGTGAAAAGAGTTATTTCATTTGAACTACTATAAATCGATTTTATCTCTCTTTACTCTCTTTTACAATTATTGTGTTTGTTATAAAATCATTAAATGAAAGTCATGGCCATTCATTAGTTTAGAAACAGAGCAAAAAGTGAACACATATTTATGAATAAGATAGAAAGTAATTACCATCTAAAGACTAACACTTCTGACTTAATAAATTTATTTTAAAGAAATTGTTCACAGAGTTTTTAATAAATCTATAAAACTTGTCGTAGCATAAGCTCTTTTATCTTGTTTTGTTTAGAATAACAAGTTCCTGTTACATCTTGCAGAAGCATCAATAAACTGCAGACATAAAGAGGAGAGAAAAATTGAACATCATTTGCCGTATTTTATGAATCGTTTGGTTTTATGTGATGCAATACAATATAATAGACTAGTTAGACATATATCCCTATAATCTCAAATCATTATGGTGAGATCAATTTTAACTGTTGTTGTATTAGGAAGACGGAAGGAAACTTCCCGTATACTATTAACAATTGAAACGGTGTAAGATTTATATAAGCATATTCAAAATAAAGCATATGAAACTACTCCAAAGATAACTACAAATAGTTGTGGGAGATGCAAGATCTAATGGAATAATATATGAGTTATATTTTTGAAATTTAGATATATTTAGTCAAAGGAAACTTACGTGATCCTTCGTGATGGTTCTTTTGAAATTAATTTCCCTTGATCAAGCAGCATGTGAAGTAGGGTATTAGCCTCAGGAGTCCAATATATAGTTTTGTACCTCATCATGCGATAGACGACAAGGAAGAAACAGATAAAGGTTGCAGATCTGCAAGGCATATTCTGACATTTACATATCCTAAACACTTCGTACATGACTATCAAAGAATTGGCTATAAAACTAAAAGCAACTTGTCCAGAATTTCCTTTGAGACCATCCAGTTCCATCTACTCATGTTAGCAGAACATGTCATGGATTTGAAAATTCAAACATTTATCACGAGGCACAATTGGTGTTAGTTATCCAAAAAACTCTTTCATCATAAGTAAATCCCACCATCCACCTGTTTCAACTACTTCTACCTACTCTGCCTGAGCTCACTAATTTTTACAAAACGAATCATAGAAGAAAAGACCATCTGGTTGCTTTTTGATAATCAGATTCCACTAAAATCCAATAGAAGCCCTCCATTTGAAGATGGGAACTGGGAAGCCATGCCTGAACAGTTTCTAACACGCAAATCCAGTAGCATAGCATGGTCTTTTACAGTTTCAGCCTTTTTATAAGAAAAGATACAGCAACCAGTGGAGGGAAAAGATTGAAAAGAGCATGACTTCAAAAAACTCATTCCACACCATGTATAAGTGATTTCTTTTTCAAAATCATCATTCCAAATAATTACCAAACAAACATAAGACAAGAAGCAACCAAACCATTGTTTCAATAATATTACTTCTTCTGCTTCCACATATAAAACAACAAATATCATTGATTACTGCTACGCATTTGTGGAATCATAAGGAGAGAAACCATGTATTTCCCATAATCATATATCTTGATGAGAAATTTTTACCTCAGTGTCCTTCAAAACTGCCAACATATTTCTGCTACTCTAACCTTCTCCTTCATGAACAGAAACTGTACCTATCAGCAATCACGGCATCTAAGTAATGCCAAGTAAACATTAGATGCAGAATCCAACAGCCATCAATTTAAACAGTATTACTTCTTGTACTTTTGTTTAAGGATTTCGACATACATATAAATAAAAAAAATCGTACGATTGCTCTATCACGACAGGAAAATCATACAACAATCTGAAACTGCAAATTTGGTAGGAACTTGTTCCCTCAATATTCCCCAAACTACCAAATACATTTCTCTTTCAAAATCTAAGCTCCGCCTCTAATAACTTTAGTAATCACTGTATGAGTATATGCCTCGATGAAATAGCAAGAAAACAGTAGATAGCGATCAACGCAACCATCTTTTCAGATGATAACACCTCTTTTGTTTGATATCATTGAAGAATATGGCACACAAAAGTGGCAGAAACTGGTTAAAAACCCCATAATATATAAATTCACCTATGTTACAAACCTGTTACCTTGGCATCCTCACAATGGCCAAGCACATTTCTGCTTCAAACTCCAAGCTTCCCCTTGATATATAGAATTCTGATTACCAGTAATCGCCGCAAGAGCATTTCCCATCCCTAAAGTGATGAAACCTCTTTCCATCTCTCACTACAATCTCTCTGCCAACAAGTTTAGACATATACTTGAATGCATTATGGCAATCACCACATATCCTTAGGTTCTTAAAAACCCTGACTGTGGCTTGTCGAGGAAGCTTCATTAGGCCAAAAGCAACTGCAAGCTTCTCACTGTGAGTAGACAAGGCTGATTCCTTCTGGTCAAACTCCATATCATGCAACACAAACTTTATATCAGGCACATAGCCTATTTTTCTCATTTCCTGGACCATATTCTGAAGATAGTCATAAACTAGTTGGACCTCAGGGTGCACAGCATCATCAACCAGGAAGACATGGACCTTACTATCAACCTCAATCCAACTACAGCCAGGCTCCTTCTTAATCCCCCGATCCCTCATTAACTTGCGCACCTTGGCCACATCTTCCCATCGACCCACTACAGCGTACATGTTTGACAACAATACATGAGTTCCATCATGTTGAGGTATCAATTGCAGGAGTCGGTCTGCAGCTTCAATTCCCAAATCGATATTCCCATGAATGCGACAGCCGGCAAGGAGAGCCTCCCATATTTGTACTCCAGGCTCAAGAGGCATTAATTTCATCACTTCCTTTGCCTCAGAGAATTTTCCAGCTCGACATAACAAATCAATCAGACGAGCATAATGATCTTCACCAGGGCTTATATTATAACACTTGTACATTATATCAAAATATCGACGCCCTTCATTTACCAAACCTGCATGGCTACAAGCAGAGAGAACAGTGAGAAATGTAATACGATCAGGCAATATGCCAGCCTTCAACATCTGTTGAAAAACTTCAATTGCTTGGGCACCATGTCCATGTTGCCCAAGTGCAGCAATCATAGCATTCCATGATACAGAATCCACACAAGGCATTTTAAGGAAAAGGCCATGCGCGTCATCAACAACACCACATCTTGCATACATAGTTATCAGTGCATTTCCCGCTGAAAGACTTGATTCAAAACCAAATCTGACAAGTTGGGCATGAAGCTGACGACCTTGCTCGAATGATCCAAGAACAGAACAAGAAGTAATTGCCCCTGCAAATGCATAATCACATGGTTTAAAACCAAGTAACTTCATCTGGTTGAACAGCTTTAAACCCTCTTCTCCGCAACCACTATGTGCTAATCCTGATATCATCACGGTCCATGTCAAAAGGTTCTTCTTTGGCATTACCTCAAAAAAGTATTTGGCTTCATCAATACGCCCGACATTTACATAGCCTGATAGAATTGCATTCCATGAGACAAGGTCTTGCACAGTCATCCTATTAAATATCTCTTGAGCTTGTTCAATTTTACCACATCTCCAGTACAATGTGATTAAGGCATTATTAACAGGTAACGAAAATGCTGGTGTAGGCGTGACCACATTTTTTAGAATATAGGCGTGAACCTGCTTTCCAAAGTTGAAGAAACCAGCATTTGCACAAGCACTAATCACGTTAGTGTAAGCGTACTCATCCAATTGAATTTCGGATGAAAGCATCTTTCTAAATACGTCCAGTGCTTCGTGATATAGCCCATGATGCATGTAACCAGACATCATCGCATTCCACCCACCCCCGAATTTTTCATTCATCCCATCCAGTAACTCTTTCGCTGTAAGTAGATCATCATTCTTCACATACCCAGTAATCATTGTTGTCCACGATGGCTCATCTCTCTCAGGCATCTCCTCAAACAACTTCCTAGCAGCAACCATCAATGATGACGACAATTGCAGTGAGGTTGCACATTTTATGTAAACGGACAACAATGCATTAAACACTGTAGAAGTAAGTCCTGCTCCCGACTTCACCACAGCACAGTGCAATTGTTGGCACTGTTTTACATTTTCTACGACAAGCGCCAGAGCACTAAGAACACTAGAAAACGAATAATCATTAGCCCGAAAGCCATCCCTTCTCATATCACAGAACAGTTGAATTGCAGCATGACCATCGTCATTATGAGAATATGCAGTGATCATTGCATTATAAAAAACAGTATCTCTCATACGAAACGCAGTCCCACCAAATATCTCTCCCGCAAGCTTCAGTTTCCCCGCTGCAGAATACGCAGCAATCATTGTCGTTCTCGCAATAACATCTGGTTGAGGGCATTCATCGAACAGGTACTGGGCATAGACAAGGTTGAACGATTTACAGTAAATGTCGACCAAACGATTGAATACATGCGCACGTGGCTTGAACCCAGAAGCTATCATGTGGGCATGTACAGAACGTGCCAAGGTGTAACAACTGGGGCTTCGTGCGGAACACAAATGAAGTTGGACTGCGTAAAGGTTGGCCAGTGCACGGACAAAGTCTGGACTTTTCATGCTTAAAAGAATATGAGATGGGGAAGAAGAAATATATCAACGAGGAGGATCGTAAAAAGGTTTTCATGGTTTATATGAGAGAAATCTCCATTCCCTATAATTCCAGTTCAAGATGGCTTTAAGAGCTTGGAAATTCTACATGTACATTGGACATACCTCTATGAAAGTAGCTCCATCTATTCTCTCTTACAGCCACATTGACCTTGGCTTTAATAGGGATTGCTAGTTGTATAGAAGGAAAGCTAGGATGCAAATGTAATGAGCCAAAGTTTGTCCAATTATTAAACTGGAAATTAGCAGATTCCCCATTTCTTATCAAATATTTCATTTACATGAACATAATTTCCCTAAAAATAAATAATTTTTTAATGGTGAAAGAAGTGCTAGGCTTAGGCTTTATAGATCATAAACTACTATCTTTTAGGTATTCCCCACACATCCACTTAAACCCACAAGGTCTCTTTGTCATGGATAAATGTCACACAATATTTGCAATGAGTACTTTATTTGTAGTTTGAATGCACTTTATTCTTAGCCTCCTTCAGCTTTAGGAAGGCAAACATCTATCCGTCTCATTTTGGAAGCACCTTTTAGAGAACTAGATCTACTCTATAGAAAATTCTTAAGGATTCTGTCAATATCCTTAATGACTTGATTGGTCAAGAAAATGTGGGAACTCTACTAAAGAAACATGTTATTAAGCATAGAAGAAATCATCTTCCATCATAAGAGAAAATCTTGCTTTTCCAATTGCTTTTTTTTTTCAAGATTGCATCAAATAGGGGCACACAATCAACGTAAGTGAGGCTAGAGGTTGAAATAGGTGCATAGGTGCTTAAAGAGAGCTTTGCTTAGTTGAAAACCAAACAATAGTACCAGTTCCTGTTCCAAGGAGCCAAAGGTGAAAGAAACATAAATTTGGCTTTTGCTCATATTGCTTAAGAGTCCATTAAGTTCAGTAAATTATTGGAGATATTTAGTGAGAACTTGGATAAAATTTTTATCCTCATCAAAAATTAGCATTAAATCACTAGCAAAGCATAAATTTAAGAGCTTCAAGTTCTTACACTTATATTGATATTTGAAGGGCTTCCTTTGTGAAATGTTGAAAGAGATTAAGCTAGTTAGCATTTCAATGACAAGAGAAAAAAAAAAGGTGATAACAGATCACCTTGTTTGATCCCTTTAGCGCCTTTGAACATATGGGTGACTTCACCATTAATTAGTATGTAGAAAGAGACAGTAGATAAGCATTGATAAATCCAATTGCTAAACACTAATGGGAATCCAAAAGCTTATAAGATATGAAAGATGAACTTCTAGCTTACATTGTCAAATGCTTTGAAGAAGTTTATCTTCATTTAATAGCTTTATATAACCTTCTTAAAGTGGTAATCTTTGGATATTTCTTATGTAATCAAAATGTTATCTTTAACATTGCAACCTAGAATGAAAGTAGATTGTAAAAGCCAATTAGGTCACTAGTAATATGTTTCAGTCTCAAGGCCAAAATCTTAGAAATGACTTTATATGATTTATTATAGTAAGAAATAGGCCTGTAATCTTGGTATGTAGTGGGATTAAGGATTTTAGGGATAAGGCAAATATAGGTCTTATTTAACTACTTAAGCATGATACCAGTAGTGAAGAACTCCCTAATGGCTTTGCAAATATGATCTTTCAATAAGTTCTAGGAACTTTGGAAGAACAAGACATTAAATCCATTATGTCATAGAGCTTTGTCTAGATGAATATTGAAGAGAGCTCTCCCTATTTCTTGGTTAGAGATAGGAGAGGTAAAAACATTAATCTAGTCTTGATTGATTAATTCAGATCACGTGCAGGGAGTGCTTATATTAACATCATCACTGTTGAGAATATTTTTGAAATGATTGAAAGCCAAGGTCTTAAACTTATCCTAATCGTACTAATGAATCCCTTCAGGGTCTAAGATGATTAATATTTTGTTGAGGTTTCTCTTGGATTGGAAGGCTCTAAACAAATAATCCAAGTTAGAATCTAACTCTCTTAGCCAAGCGATTCTAACTTTCTGCTTAATCGAGGAATTATAAGCCTCAACGGAGAAGAGGTTGGTAGTTAGTTTGCTTTTCTCACAAAGCTTGGTGTTAACATTATAAGGGTTTTCATATAGTTATTACTAAGCACGTGGAAGCTCTTTTTGGGCTCATCAACAACTTTGAATAAGTCATTCTTATAATGAATATTGTGAAGTTTCTTCAATTATTCATATGAATGGCAACGGGTCAAGCTAGGCTCAGGCCGCACCATGGGCCGGTGATATATTCTTAATTAATTATGCATTTATTTCATAACACTTAGTGTTTAATGATATGAAATGCTTAAGACATTCGCTTTAGTTCATATTTTGTTTTATGTATAATTCAGAAGTGAAAGAATCAAAGATAGTCAAAGCACTATGTTTGAGCCATTTTTCAAAGATTCACACTTATTTGTCTTCATGGAGCAAGAACGAGAAGGATTAGAGCAAGAGCAGACAAGAAAATATCAAAAGGAGTGAAGACATGGCCATAAGATGCAACTCACAGCCATGAAAATTTTGTCATGGCTATGAGAGGTGTGTCACGCGACACTACTTGTATGGGCGTGACAACCTATGTCATGCCCATACAAGGTGTCTCATAACCTTGAGACACTGCTAGCTTACCGAAAACCCTACTTTTGGTATAAAAACGTTATTTTGTGAAGGCAGAACCTATTAATTGTTTTGAGAATCAACAAAGGAGCTCTCGAGAGATAAAAGAGAGGGCGATGAAGCTCTCACATACGGAGAGACCCATGAAGGGTAGACATCTTGAAGCTGAGTCGGAGGTGACAAGATGTCAACGAACCAATTTAAGCATTCCTTCCTTATATTTATTGGTTTCTTTCTCTCTTTAGGAATTGTTTAGGTTATCCTATGCATATAGATTTAGGTTCCGTGTATTAATGATCGTATTTCTCATTATTGTTCAATTGTTTGTGTATGAACCCATAACTTAAATTTCAATATAATTCATAATTGTTATATTTGAGATTCATTTGTAGCAACTAATGGTTTGTAATCACTAGAAATAACTTAAACCTAGGTTAAATGACACCAGCGTATGTAGTTATTGCCTTAGTTAATCAGTTTTTCTAATTCGTAATGCGACTGCCGATAGCATGTCGTAACGCTAGTCAAAATAAAAACTAGACTACTACTATAGTAGTGGTGAGTCTAGGTCGATCCTATAGAGAGTGTGTAAAGTTGATGAAGTGTTTGGGTTTTAGAAAATAAAATGAAACTAGAATAATAAAAACAAATTAAAGAAAAAATGCAAAAAATGCTAAAAGTGGGGAATTCGGTAAATACCCTGTTCTTTGGTTCAATCTTGGCCTACACCCTAATTAAATATATTTCATTGATTTGTTGTTCTCAAACCTCTTCTAGCAACTGTTAATCATGGGTTAATAATTAACTTGAGTTTTCCTTTAGGTAATGTTTAATCAAAATATAATCGTTAATTAAACCTAACTACCAAATAACCTAGGATATGATCTTAAGATTCAATTGGGTAGTAGCATTATGAATTAGGAAAACCGATTAATCAAGGCAATAGCCACATATGATGCGTCATTTAACCTAGGTTATATTATCCCTAATGATTACGAATCATTATTCGTTACACATGAATTTCAACATAACAGTTAAGAATTATATCGAAATTCTAGTAATGAGTTTACAAATAAACGATTCAATGAATGTATTAGAATCATCTTTTCATAATACTCGATGGGTTCATACACAAATAACTGAATAATAACAAGAATATGATCCATACAAAAAACCCAAATCAATTAACATAAGATAACACAATTAATTTCTAATGAGAGAAAGAAACAACAAAAATGGTGAAATACACTTAACTAGGGTCATCGGTGTCGATGTCACCTCTAAACCTACATCGGGATGTTACCCCTCCATGGGTCTCCAAATGATCATAGCTTTGCCCCTTAAAATGGTCCTATCGAAGAACCACTCTCCCTCTCGCTACTGCGCCTCCCTACTATTACTGTTCTGATTTTCTCATTTTCCTTCTTGGACCACTTCATTATTCACCTTTAAAAACCCACAAGGCATGAAATACAGACATATGCATTAATACGTTAAACACAAACAAGTTTGCATTTCCTTTTCCCAGTTCATCACTGCATTATTGTTTTGGTGCGCTGCTAGTTCCCATCTGTGCTATTACGTTGTTTGCTGCTCTTCTTGTCTTATACTACTACGTTGCATTTTGGGTTGTTGGCTACTACTGGCGTGTAACGCTTCTCCTGCTATCATTTTGCTTCATCTACTATTGAAACACCCACGTTGCTTGCTTTCTTCTTGCATTCTCCACCTTCCAAATTCACGTTCAACATGGCCCATGCAAAAACATACATGGCTATCCAAGTTTTCCACTTCATTATTATTATTATTATTTTTTCTTGTTTTCTTCTTGTCTTTTAATTTTCTTCTTCTTGCTCTATAAAAATTAGTCTTCAGAAGATCGACTCACTTTAACTTCTTTGCTTCCAAATTGTGCCTAAAATCACACATAAGTCAAAGTGAGTATCTTAAGCAATTTCATATCATTAATTGCTAAGTGTTATGAAATAATTAAATAATCAATTAAGCACATATCAGTTTCCACCACACTTAGCTTTTGGCCATCATCGGGAAAAACATTAATGTTAAGCTCATAGACCTAAAACATTTACTCAATTCCCATATGTTCCAAGAATATATAATCATAAGCAAAGATGAATGACTTTAAAAAATCATAGCAAAAACTTAATATTCTAAGCTTTTACTCATGATCAATCAACATTGATAACCTTTAAAAATCGAGCAATCTAATGGTAGACTCAGAAAATGTGTTTAACTAAAATATATCCACGGGTACACTCACCACAATTCATGATCATAACAATCCACAACTTTGAATATCATTTAACTTCTCCACCCCTAAAGGTCACATGCAAAATCATGAATCAAAGGACCTTTCAAGGTTGTATTAAGGTCAAGTAACTTGAAAGCCATTAAGCTAGTGAAACAAAGTGACACTCAATGTGACATCAAGTGCATAAGTTAACACTCATAAAAAACTAGGTACTGTTAGCTATGACGAATGCTACATTTATATTTCACAAACCAATTCAGGTCTAACACACAAACCACACGAAGTATATACCAATATGAAGGAATCACTCATACAATTGATGACAATACATTGAAACCATAAAAGAGTTAACCTTCCAAGCCAACATCTACCTCATATTCAACATACTCCAATAACACATTCATTACAACTTTAGGAGGATGCATTAATCATAAACAACTTTTCAACACATATGCAATTCCTCCTTTATACATTTATGTAAACTTTTTTCTTTTTCTTTTTCTTTTTTCTTTTTCTTTTGCTTTTCTGTTTTCTTTCTTTCTTTTCCTTTCTTTTCTTTTCTCTTATAAAAATTAAAATAAATTACATCAACATGGGAATTTCAATAATAAGACATAAAATAACATCCCAAAATTATTACCAACCCACACATATGCATACCCCTACACTTAGAATTTTGTACTTCCACAAACTCAAAAATCAACAAATGCATACCCCTACACTTAGAATTTTGTTCCACTACCTTCAAGGCTTGGGAAAGACATTTGGTTAGGTTAGTGGCTAATACATAAAGAAAAGGCAAATAAAGCTCAAGGTGGCTTATCAAAAAGGAAAATCATATAATGGATAGGTTATTTGGATAATGTAGTTCGGAAAAGCAAAGAATGCCTAATCATATTCATGTTAATGCATGTGATAAAAACGTGGTCTCAAATAAAAATTTAAGGCAAAATCAGAATGTACATGTCATGAAGGTCACACATTATTAAAAGACAATGAGACTGATATGAATGTGTCAGTCAAATAAGCTCAAAATCTCACTGGCTTTGTCTACCACTAGTTACTACTCCTCTAAAGATAATGTACATCAACCAATCACAAGAGTAAAGTACATGCTAAAGTTGCTATCAAATTCTCTAATCATATCATTCTCTAATCATGACTATATAGTCTAGGAGCAATAGAAAATGAGAAAATGTTTGTTTCATTTGTTTTATTCTTTCTTTCATTTTGATTGAAAACTTAAAAACAACCAAGAAACAAACTAATATAGAAACACATATGCAAATAAAAAGTAATAGGGAAATGTAAAGAAAATAAATTTACTTCCCTTGGGTTGTCTCCCAAGAAGTGCCTTGGTTTAAGGTCATTGGCTCAACTCCTTTTTCTCTTCACGTGACAAAATCATGATCTTTTGGTGGCACATGTGGTTCCTCCATGTGAGGTTCTCTGGATAGGGCCTTGGTTGATAATCGTTCACCTTTAGCATCTTCCCTATCTTTAGATTCTTATCTCTACTAAGCCTTTGCTCTCTTGAAATAATTCAAATGACTCTTCACCTTTTTCTTCTTCATTTAATTCTTTCAGCCTAGTAGGTAAAAGTGAATGGTTAGTCTATAAAATAATTACGAACTTAGTGCTTACCTCTGAGCTAAATGATGTATCATATTCTGCTTCAAGCTCCTCTTCAATTTCTTTGACACAAGCAATTCCTTGACTATTACTCTCAAAATTCTCAAGGTCCTCATCACTCTATAAGTTTTTCACACTAACATCTATTGGGTACACCTCAGGTTGATATGGCTACTCCTCTTCGCTTTTGTTGGCTCCCATTTTCGGAACCCAACTCTTAACCAACGAATCATATCAAAACGATCATACCTTAACTAACATCGCTTCATTTTTTTTGATTATTTTCTTTTTACACATCGTTCAAAGTAATTTCAATTTCCAATTTGAAATTCATCCCTTACTCAAACCTCAATCGATATGATCCTTCATATTCGAAAACATTTTATCATTCACCACAATCATATCTCTTTTTATCCAAAATGCGCTTATTAATAAATTGCAACAATTTATATTCGAAATTCATCAATTCAAACGAAAAACTTCTTCCAATACATTTCATTCCAACTCAACTCATCTCATGCCATTCGTACAGATTTCACATGTCATATCCATACACAAATCCATACACAATTTATATTCATACACAATTGATCTTTCATATCCATACACCATTCCACATTTCATAATCCTACACATGCCTAAGTACC
>JAOSBL010000007.1:4296437-4307467 GCA_027568915.1 Erythroxylum roraimae
TTGCCAACATCAAATGAGCCTACAGGGTCGCACACAAAGAGTGATGTGATCTGGGCTTATTCTCTTGGGCCTAATTTGTTAGGTGTTGAATAAATATATGTGGATACATTTATTGGGCTAGATTGAATTAAGTTGTCGAGCTTTTATTATATGAGATATAATATAGGCCAAAACTCATTGGGCTTCAATGGGATTAGGTTTTCTCTATAAATAGAGAAACTTAGGTCTCATTAGTAGAGAGGAGAAGTGAGACGAAACCCTAGCCACCTTCTGAGGGAAAAACCGTGCGGTGTTCGGAAAAAGTTTTCAGGACGTGCTAGCACACGATAGCCGCAGCCCGAATTGTACATCCTCGTGTGGATACCGGTAGAGGACATTCACGTGTTGTTGTGTCTACGAATTCGAAAAAGAAACGATCAATCCGTGTCAAAAGGTATTTTTTGCGCATCCTATATGTTTTCGGTTATACATCGTGTTGTGTTATGGTCTTTTCCGCAGCATATTGTGAATACTCGGGCCATACGCGATCCAACAAAAGTCTATTCTCCAAACATCAAAAATCTCACATACCAGAATGTTCGTAAGTGGCATTTGATTCCTCGATCCCAAGTTACCTGTTCTTTGACAACGATTGCAAGACTTGAAAAATATGTAAGAGTCATAAAATAATGTAGGCCAAAACAGTCCACATTCTAAAATTTTTCAAGCAGTTCTTTTGGGACCAAAGTGTCCCCCACACACAGATGAATGACAAAAATGTAAAATAGAGGGAATTTCATCATCTGTGACACATCTCCTAACAATCTGATCATAACAAAATTTCCAAAGGTAAGGCTCATCCCAAATGTAATATTTAGCCTCTCGCTTAATTTTATCTCTCTCAGCTCTAGTTAAAAACTTAGTTATTAAAAAGTTTACTATGTCCGCATACCATGGAATTACCTGTTGAATTGTGAAGAGATTCTCATCTGGAAATTTGTCGTGAAGAACATCAGATGTGGTACTCGATGTGATTCTGCTTAAATGATCGGCCACCAAATTTTCAGCTCCTTTCTTATCGCGAATTTCCAAATCGAATTCTTAAAGAAGTAATATCCATCAAATTAATCTCGAGTTGGCTTCTTTCTTGTTCACCTAATACTTCAGAGCTGCATGATCTGAATAGATGATCACCTTTGTCCCCAACAGGTATGACCGAAACTTCTCCAATCCAAAGACGATAGCTAAAAACTCCTTCTCTGTTGTAAAATAATTTTTCTGGGCATCATTAAGTGTCATGGAAGCATAATAAATAACATGAGCTACCTTGTCCACTTTTTGGCCCAGCACGATGCCAACTGCATAATCTGAAGCATCGCACATCAACTCGAAGGGCATGTTCCATTGCAGTGGCTGAATAATCGACGCTGTAGTGAGTCGCTCCTTGAGTTCATCAAATGCACTTTTGCATGGCTCGTTGAAATCAAATTTCACGTCTTTTTGGAGCAGTCTGTACATGGGTTGTGCAATTTTGGAGAAGTCCTTGACAAATCGCCGATAAAATCCTGCGTGACCAAGAAAAGAACGAACTTCCCGCACAGTTGCAGGGTAAGATAATGATCGAATAACATCTATCTTATCCTTATCGACTTCAATTCCTTTTGAAGAAACAGTATGACCCAAAATAATGCCTTGATCAACCATGAAATGACACTTTTCACAATTTAAAACCGAATTAGTTTCAATATAACGTTTTAACACTTCTTCAAGGTTGACAATGCATGTTTCAAAAGACTCTCCATAAACCGTGAAATCATCCACAAAAATTTCCATGCAATTTTCCACAAGATTGGAGAAAATATTTACCATACACTGTTGAAATGTCGCGGGTGCGATGCACAATCCAAATGGCATTCTTTGATAAGTAAAGTGCCTAATGGACATGTGAAGGTTCTCTTCTCCTGATCCTTAAGTGCTACCAAAATCTGGTGATATCCTGAATAGCCATCTAAATAATAATAGTGAGATTTACCTGCAAATCTTTCAAGCATTTGATCAATAAATAAAAGCAAAAAATGATCTTTTCTAGTAACTAAATTAAGCTTCCTATAATCTATGCATACCCTCCAACCATTTTGAGCACGAGTCGGTATTAACTTACCATCGCTATTTTCAATCACGGTTATACCAGTTTTCTTCGGAACTACCTGGATCGGACTTACCCAATTACTATCCGAAATTGGATAAATGATGCCAGCGTCAAGAAGCTTCAAAATCTCTTTCTTCACCACTTCCATCATGGGTGGGTTTAGACAACGTTAGGGTTGCCTCACCTCCTTCGCTTCATCTTCCATCAAAATTCGGTGTATGTAAATAGTGGGGCTAATACCTTTCAAATCAACTACTGTCCAACTAAAAGCTTCTTTATTCTCCTTTAATACGTTAACCAGTTGGCTTTCTTGCACATCCAAAAGTTGATTAGAAATAATAAAAGGCAATGTGTCTTTCTCACCTAAAAAGATGTACTTCAAATAACTAGGTAGGCTCTTCAATTCCAACGTTGATGGGTTGAATAACGAAGGCAGCAACTTGTCCACCCTTTTGGACATTTCCATAGACATGATCTGCTGGAGAAAAGGTTCGATGGTCTCTACGCACAATGACGTCTCCATTAGTTCACTAGCTAACGTAGTTTTCTCCCTTCCTTGCCAATGTGATGCATTTTTTTCTTCAAGGATTATTCCAAGCCCATCTTTGCCTTCTAAAATCCAACTTTCCTGCACCAATGTATCAATAAATTCCACAAAAATAATATATTGTTCATCATCTGAAATTTTCATAGTATTATATATATTGAACTTAATTAATTCATCATCAAATTTCATAGTTAAAGATCCATCATGAACATCTATTTTTGTTCTAGTCGTTTTCAAAAATGGCCTTTCGAATAAAATCAGAGTGGAAGAAGATGCATCATCAGTGCCCATTTGTAAGCTATAAAAATCAGCCGAAAAAAGCATATTTCCTACTTGAACCAAGATATCTTCTAACACACCCTTCGGATAAGCATTTGAGCAATCCGTTAATTGAATCACTATATTAGTTTCTTTAAGAGGTCCAACATTTAAAGATTTATACACATCATATGGCATGACATTTATGGACATACCTAAATCCAACATAGCTCTTTCAATCTGCAAATCACCAATTTGGCATGGGATAGTAAACATACCTGGATCTTGACATTTCGGTGGAAGCTTTTTCTTTTGCAAAATCGCTGAATCGTTCTCTCCTAATTGCACTTTCTCATCAAATTTTAATTTCCTCTTCGAAGTACAAAGCTCTTTAAGGAATTTAACATACCGTGGAATTTGTTTTATTGCATTAAGGAGAAGAATGTTTACCTAAACTTTTCGGAAAGTCTCTTAAATTTCCTTCTCTTGCTTTTCCTTCTTCGCTTTGGCGAATCAACTCCAAAAAGGAGGCGGAATCACCATGTTTTGTAGCCTGTTTTGCGTCAATTTTGGCTATGAAGGTGCCTTTTGCGTGATTTCTTAAGGTGCCTTTTGCGTGATTTCTTCTTCTACCTCCCTTTTGGAATTTTTCAGAAGTGGTTCCTGCAATTACTTACTACTCTGCAACGTAATAACCTTCGCACTTTGTCTAGGATTTATCTCCGGTTGTGCTAGAAAATTTCCAGAAGTTCGCGCTTCCAATCGATTTATGGCAATTGCCATTTGACTTATCTGGTTTTTGATATTCCTTTGTTGATTTTCCATATTTCAAATACTTGCTTCAATATTCCGCTGAAATGTCAAAGAGTTAGTGGCCAAAGATTGAACTATATCTTCCAAAGAGGACTTACCTTCGGAATGGGATGTTATATTTTGAATTTGCCGAGGCACGTAAGGTTGTCTATACTGCTAGAAATTCATGGTCACTTGCTGCCCTTGAGCATGCCCATATCGCAAATTTGGGTGATCGTGGCACCCCGAATTGTAGGTGTTGGAAAATGGGTTGTACTTCCTTTGACTTGGCCCAGCAAATCCTCCCATGACATTCAGCTGCTCTGTGTTTTCCTCCTATAAAATTGGACATAAATCAGTAGAATGTCCTAACATTGAACATATGTCACATACCTTTGCTTCTTCCTTCTTCATAACCGCCAATTGCCACACCAAAGAAGTAATTTCATCTAATCTTTTCTCCAACATGGTCACATTCACTTAATTCATGCCTTTTGATCCATGCACAATACGTATTCCGAATTGTTGAGTGTTAGAGGCCATGTTCGCAATCAATTACCTTGCGACTGCCGGCGTTTTATCAACCAAAGCACCATTGCTTGCATTGTCAATCATACTCCTATCCGAAAGCAAAAGTCCTTCGGAGAAATATTGAATCAATAGCTAGTTGGTTATTTGGTGGTGTGGACAGCTAGCTCAGAGTTTCTTGAATCTTTTCCAATACTCGTAGAGTGTTTCTCCCGTATGTTCCCGAATTTCACAAATTTCTTTCCGAAGATTGGCTGCTATTGATGCTGGAAAATATTTCTTAAAGAAAAGTCTCTTCTTTTCAGCCAACGTTTGCACGTTTTCTCCGGCTGAATAGTACAACCAATCTTGAGCATCGTCTTTAGGAAAAATGGAAAAGCTCTAGCTTAATCTGCTCTTCCATCCAATTCGTCAACTTCATTCCCATGCAAACCACGTCGAATTCCTTCAAGTGTTTGTAGGGATCGTCTCCCGGTAAACCCCTGAAAATAAGTAATAAATGAATCGGCCCAGATTTTAATTCAAAAGTATTGTTATCACCTAAATTAGGGAAGTTGATGCAGTGGGGTTGTTACGTGTCCATGGGCGCTGCTAGTTCGCGAAGAGTGCAGTTTGCTGCCAGTCTTTCCATTTTCTGCGTTTCTTTCTGATGTTTGGTCTGTTTCTGTAGTCTTTTGGCTGTCTTCTCAATCTTGGGATTGTACTGCAAATTCTCTGATTGATTTGAACGCGTAACATACATAAACCGTCAAAAACTCCCAGGCAATGGTGCCAATTTTGGTACCACTGTCGCCTGTTACCAAATTCAAAAAGAAACCAACTTCCGTTAATACAAATTAATGTAGTAGTGGTAAGTGGATATCGTTCCCATGAGAAATCTTAAAGGTAAAGAAGTTACGAATTCAAACAAAAATAAAGTAACGAAATGGGGGGTTTTAATTCACGGCAATTTAAGGAAAAAGATAAGAAAAATCGCAAACTAAAAGAAATAATTGGGTCTGAAAATTTAATGGGGAAACCTTAGTTTTCGGGTCACCGATGTTATCATACTAAAATGGATCCTCGATATAAAATTTCAATCATTAATAAACATTCATTGGGGGATGTTTTCTCTTAAGTGTAAATGACTAGAAACATGTATCCCAGCATTCTTATTAAACAATAACCTAGATACGATCATAGATTTAATTTAATAATAGCTTTAAGAATCAAGAAATCAATGAGCAAGATAATACATGTACGACATGCAATTAATCAAGATGAATATCTCCATAGAATTTCCAACTCTAACATAAAGAAGGTAATCCTAATTGCTACTTGCAATTAACGAAACTGAAAGTCATATTTCATTAATCTAGCTATTGAACGAATCAATCTCTTATTGCGCACCTAGAAATCAATCAATTCAATTAGAAAAAATAATGCAGAAGATATTCAATATTCATTAATGAACAAACTTTATTGAAACATCTCACACATAATAAGTGATAACAAGGTTTTCCTCAACCAAGAAAATAAGTTTAGCTATTCATAACGAAAGTAGAAATCAAAGAAATAACAACATAACGAGTCTTCATCCCTGGTCTTTCTTGAAAAATATGAAAATACTAGAAGAAAAAGTGCAGAAATGTAAAGAAACTAAAGGAGAAAAACCGCAGAAATTGTTCAACTATTCTAAAACAAGGACTGACGTGAACAGTCACGTTTTTGGTCTTTTAATGCCTCCCGATCCCTTCCTTTTCCATCCTCTCTTGCAGATCACGTCTCCCACATGTTCAGATTGTGAATCTCCACCAATCTGATCTTAAAAGATTATGAAAATCTCAAAAGAATCAGATTTAAATTTGAAATTAGATCTGCAAATTTTTCTTTTTCATCTTTGCACGTGCCTACGCTTAGTCACTAAAATTGCTGCCAAACTTGGAATTTCAGATTTTCTTCATTTCTTTTACTTCTTTTTGATTCAATTTCATCTCTAAGGTGTTGAAAATCATCTGAGAACAATTATAAGACAATTCCATTAATTTTGAATAATAATTTCAACACATTAAAGAGAATTAAATACAAAATAAGCACAAATTGATAACTTAATAATCATACATATTCAGTATACATGAATGTGCACAAATGATTTCATGATCATGCACAATAGTGATATGTGATTGTATTAAATATTATAGAGGAATGCATAGAGCGACCACTTTCAGATATTGCTGGAACTTCGAGGCAATAAGCAAAAAGGGAGCTTTTGTAAATAATTTAGATGGTCAATTTTGTAAGTAATTCAGTAAGTAATTTTTGATAGTTTTGCTTTGACTGTTTTGTTTACTATTGATTTGGATCACTGAATGATTTGCAAAGTTGTAAGAATGTGATATGCTTGAATACATGGTATGAAAACATTGATTGATATGTGAATTGAATTTCAAACATTTCTGTTTTTGAATCTGTTAAGTCCTAGTTGTGGGTAAATAGGCATGCCTAAAATGGTCTGTAGTTGCTCCTGTGACACTTCGGTGTCGAGACTTTGGTCTCTCCTGTGACACTTCGGTGTCGAGACTTCGGTCTCTCTTATATAAGGACCGCTACCCGCTTCTGTAAATGGATTAGCAGTCATCTGATTTTGTATTATGATATATGTTTGATTTTTATATAAACAAAATTGTGTTCTGATTTTGAAAGGTTTATGCCCTTTTGTGATATTCAGTTCTGTTAATTATAAAATATGTTCTAAAATTCATTATGTCTGATTTATTGTTAAAGCAATCTTTTAATGTATGTTTATTTTGTTACATGATTCAGTATGATTAGTTGTCACTTCATGCATAGATTGGTTATTACTCACTAAGTTATATGCTTAGCACGGTGGATTTGCCCCATGTAGGTTCAGAGCGAGGATTATAAAGACTGGGACAAGTCAACCGTAATGGCCAATGGAGTCTGCGTTTTGTTTTGATAAAAATGTATTTTTGATTTTATTTTGACTTATTTCTAAAGTGTATAACTTTCAATTGTTGTAAGTTTGTAATAACTATTTTTAGGTCAGTTTTGGTTTGGAATAAGTTGTATTAAGTTTAATGTAATATGATGTATGTTTGTTCTGAATTGCTTCCAATGGAAGATTTTGAATGCTATGCTTCCACTTCGATGTACTCTGTTCAACTCTGTTATGTCATGTTTGGTTTTGTCTGTGTTTTAATTGTTGTGTTCTGTTATGTTCTGTGTGAGTGGCACACGTGCATCCTATCCTCCCCGGGGGGTGTTTGGGCGCCACAGTAGGGGAAACTATTATGTGCTTAATTGATTATGAATTTATTCTATAACACTTAGTGATTATTGCTATGAAAATACTTAAGATACTCACTTAGACTTATATCTGATTTTAGGCACAATTCAGAAGCAAAGAATTTAAAGTGAGTCGAAAGCACAATATTTGGGTCATTTTCTGAATATTAATATTCACTTGTCTTCATGGAGTAAGAAGAAGAAAATTAGAGCAAGAAGAAAACAAATTCAGTCCAAAAGAAGACAACCAAAAAGCTGCCAAACAACTTGGAAGTAGCATAGTAGATGTAGAAGACTAGCACCAATACGAAAGCACATCATGAAGCAATATGGCAACACAATATGAAGGAAATGCCAACACATGTTAGAAACTAGGAGCAAAAAGACAACAAGAGAAGCATTACACGCTAGCAGTAGCCAACAGCCCAAAATGACAACATTGTAGCAGATGGGAGTATAAGAAGCAGTCCAAAATGCAGCGCAGTAGGACAAGAAAAGAAGAGCAGTAAATGACATAGTAGCATAGCTAGGAAGCAACAGCACACCAAAATGAAGTACAAAAGCAAGGAGCAACTAGGAGATGAAACGTTGTCGTTGGGAGTATGAGACTAAAACACACAGTAGCAAAGATAATAGGCAGACGTAAGAAGAGGGTTTTAAAGGTAGGTTTGAAATAAGAACGTGGGGAGTCTTGGTTTTGGGAGGCATTGTGGAGAACAAAATTGGGTTGTGTTTGGAAAATAAAATTACAGAGATGGTACCAAGGGGACTTCAGCTGGGACATTCTTTATGGGCTAAACCATTATTTTTGGGAGCAAACTCTCAACCTTGAGAGACCTATAAAGGGGTGGCTCCCGACGCTGGTTCGGGGCGACGACGACCCAATTAAGTGTATTTTTCCTTATATTTATTGTTTCTTTTTCTCTTTAGAAATTACTTATGTTATCCTATGTTTAATGTTTGAGTGTTGTATAAGAATGATTGAATGCTCTATTTTATTATTTTTATGTAAGAAATCATTGCTAGGATCAAATACAATATGTAACCATTGTTTTTTCGATTCATTTGTAGCGACTAATGGTTGGTAATCATTAGGGAAAACATAACCTAGGTTAAATAATCCAAGCTTGTGTAATTATTGCTTAGTTTGGTCTATTTTTCTCACTAGTAAGGCGACTGTCTAATCAAACTTAGCGAGCGTCTCCTAGGATATTTGATAGCTAGGGTTAATTAACGAGCTCTTCTTAATTAACTACTACCTAAAGAAAAACCAGCATTAACAGAGCTTGTCGTTAATCTACGACCAATAGTTCAAGGAGAGGTAAAAGAACAACAAATCAATGAAATATGTCTAATTAGGGTTTAGGCCGAGATTGAATCAAAGAACCGGGTCCTTACCGAATTCCCCACTTTTATCATTTTTAATGTTTTCTTTTATTTGTTTACACTAGGTTAGTTTTACTTTATTTTGTTATTGAACCAAAACCCCCCAAAAACCTAAACTCCAATTAATTTTTTTTCAACAACTTTGCACACACTCTCTGTGGGATCGACCTAGACTCGCCACTGCTACAGTGGTAAGTCCAATTTATTTTAAGTAGGTTGATGCCCTACTACCAACATACCCCAGATGTATTAGCATCCTCTCAGTCATGTTTCACAGGAAGAACATGTCCAGATTCCCGATGACTGCACAATTATCACCCTAACCGCCCAGGTATGACTCAAAAGATCATGCATTTATCTTATGATAGGATGTAGTAGTGTGGAAACCTTTAATTTACTGGATCGTATTCTTCCTCCATTCTAATCATATGCTAAAAGTGTCATGGAGATAATCCATACAAAAAATATGTTCGTCGTGTGATGTATTCTAATGTTCCCACGAACTACTGGTCATAAAGACGCATTATGATGGATAATTTCAAAGAGCTCATCAGGACCATCTCCCTCATCTTTTAGATCTGGATCGTATTTGGTCAATCCCATCTTATGTGGCTCCTATATTCATTAGGTGATGTCTCTTGTCAAAACATATTTTATATATATTTCTAACTTTGCCACTAAATTCTTATAGTCACTAATTAAAAGGGCCTTGAATCACTCTATAAGCCTTACAATAAACATAACTATAGTTTACCCTTAAATAATATAAGGTAACAACCACGTTTTCATCGTGTACTATATATTTTAATAAGTGGTTTCATTTCAAGTTGTCTCATTATACATAAAAAAATGCATGTAATTATCATACATATAAAATATGTAATCAAATATGCATCAATTATATCAAACATATATTAATACTAAGCAATTTCTCATACCAATTTGATCTAATTATCTTCATGAAACATCCATCCTTGTTTGGTTTTAGTTATTAATCTTCGTAATCTAAAATAACATTTCTAGATCTTTCGATAATTACATTAGATTAAATCTAATCAGTTCTAATTGGATTAAATTCCTATTCCAAATATAAATTTGATTTGATTTGATTTTTTTAATAAATTATGTTTCTTACTTATTATAATTTTGGAAAATTTATAAGTAATTCATTATAATCCAATCAGGAAATTATTTCCAATATAATTAGGAATTACTTTTCTTTAATTAGAAAACTATTTTATAATATTAAAGAAAACTACTTCCAAAATTAAATAAAACACATTTAATTTAGTAAAGAAAGTCATTTACAATTTTTATATAGAGATTAATTTCTTAATTAATTAGAAAGTCGTTCTTCAATAAATTAGAAAATTGCTTACAAAAATATTAAATAATGCTCATTTTTCTTAACTAATAAATGGAAATATCTTTCTAAATTTAATCAAGAAAATACCCTTTTTTTAATAAACCAAGAAACTTATTTTTCACAAATAAAGACAAACTCTAGATAAATTAAACATGTTAGCTCTTTTTTACAACTTTTCACGAAGGGATTTTTTATATGTTTTGTAAATTGTATGTTTTATTTTCTTTTAGGCTTAACTTAAAAGGTACATGAAACCTTTGATTGGACCAAAGGTCGTCACTGGGTACTCTAAGCAACTCCATGGATGGAGTGGTGGAAGGAAAGGGAGAAGGAGCCCTACACTAAAATAGTAGAGGAGGAGAAAATGGGAGGGATGTACAAGAGAGAAAATGGACATGTGACAAAGATGAAGATAGAATTAGAACAAACGATGATGTTTAACTCAATACAATGTCATTTTAAAGTTACGAATAGACAAAGACTAATTAAATATGAGAAGGAAATTATGTAATACTTAACGATAGTGGTGTTGTTGGGTCCTAAAATTGATGAAATGACTGTTTCAGCAATACCATTAGCCCTGCTGCTTTCATTCGTCTAAGGGCAGATCGCTGTTTAAGCACATAACAATCAGACACCAGCAAATCTGATGCCCATCATTATAGTACACGAGCAGAGGCAAAAACAGGCACACAAATGCACAGTGAAGATACTACTGATAGGACCTCAATGGAAATGAT
>JAOSBL010000007.1:4317815-4328720 GCA_027568915.1 Erythroxylum roraimae
TAAATATATGAGAGTTTTAAGTGGTAATGTTTTTATGATAAATGAGAAGTAAAGATTTCTCTTTTGATACAAGACACGTGTAAAATATAGTAACAAAATTTTGTAGTTAATAAGATTTCAACTTGGTTACTACTTATCTAGATGGTAAGGAGACAAAAAGAGTTTGAAAAGAAGAACAAAGAAGAAGATCTAGTTTCCCTATTTTAGCATTGAATTTCATTTTGGTGCCCATCTACTTGTTGTGCAGTATATTTGGTATGCATAACTATGAACTAACTACATGTAATATGATTTTATGAGGCATCATTGGATTGTGGATGGTCAAGTTAGAAGTAGATTAAAAAATGAATGATAGTTAAGAAATTAGTTCATACACCAATGTAGGATCTATTATTGTAACTGTTGGAAAATGGAGATGGGATCCGATCCCAACCGCAATGGAATAATAACGAAACTTTTTTATAACATTTGATTTCTCGAAAATCAAGATCTCTTTAATTCTATAAAATGATTAATACAAATCATAATAAAATGGAAACTTATTCGTATCTTATTCCAAAGCTTGATCATTTTCTTTTCGTATCCCTCAAGCTGTTATCAAAATCGATCCATCTCAACCACCGTAGTTGCATAAATATCTCACCTCTAACGATATCCTTAGAATGGGTTAACAGAACTATATAACTCTTACAAAGAGAATTAAGCAAGAAGTGTCAGCTCTATTAGAGGCTTAAGCCTATTTATAATAGGTTTCAGACATTTTAGTAATTTAATTGAAATTAAAATCTAATTTCAATTAAACTTTAATTAAAATTAAAATAATTCTAATTAAATACCAATTATGCTCAAATTAGATTCAATATCTCATATTGATCCTTATTTATTAAATATCTCATATTTAATCATAAAGTTTCTCAAACTTTATGATCAAGTCCAACTTGATTAAATTAACTTTGCTCTCTTTAACTCATTCTATATGTGAGACTTAGGTTCCCAAATATATTGGAAATGATTATAAATTATAAATTCTAATTCTAATTCATAGTTAGAATTACATTAATTAAAACTCCTTTTAATTTAACTTTAATTCTCCATTTAAACAATTTATAATTATAGATTAAGATTGGCATCGAGTAACGCATAATGACCACCTAAATATTTAGGAATGTCAAAGTGGTTTTGACTAACCTTTCTAGTCATGATTTTTCGTATAATTCAATCATTTTATTATACAATGTTCCAATTAGACAAAGAGAATGGAATTAATGTCTACTATATTTTGAGTCCAATCATATTTGTTATCTACCATTAGCTATTGATTCAATCAATGACATTTTTAAACTATTTACAAAACTTCATTCCACCGTGGCCAAGGATTTCCCGAATCAATACTAATCGAGAACAACGGAACATTCTTCCTAATTACTTTAGGATAAAGAATCCTATCTTGATCATACAACTATCTTTATATAGTTCATGCTACATTTAATGACTACCGATTGCACAACCTATGATTAAATAGGTCATAAGTAGTATCAAAACATAATAGTTCCTATACAAGATAACTTTGGAGACCTCAAGTCAAAGGATCACTTATACAATCATGATATACAATCATGAAAAAGAGAATTCCATAAACGTATAAGTAATGTTCCAAATGGATTTCTCATATTAAATCTGTTCAGTGAACTTGTTCTTTAACAAGTACCAACATGTTTGTTTAAATATCTCTATACTTTAGTCTATGAGATCAACTGGTTCTTTTATAAGGAAAAATATAATGTGTGCTAGTCCTTTTACATTCTATTAGTGTCCAGTCTTAATAGAACAATGATTAGGAACATTTAGGGATAATACATAAATGCAATATGATTATCATAATTATAATTTCATTATAATTTCATTTGCAATGTATAATTATTCCATGGACTTTACCATATATATCTAAAGGTGTACAAGATAAAGAATGCCTTTAAATTATATTATCACTAAACTACAACCAAAGTGATTGGATGTAGGGCATAAACCAATAATAATTACATATAGGTTTCAGAACATGGCATGCTTACATAAGGAATTTCTTTGTGTTTAGTCATGGTATTCCTATATTAGAATGAAAGTGTTACTCCCAGATGTATAACAAGGGATGTCACCAACGAAGGTGCTCAAGTTGCTAAAGGTTAAAATGTAGCTAATATTGGTTCTAATTCATATGTTGTTTCCATAAAAAAATGTAAATTCTTCTATTACAATAATTCTTCCCTTTGTTAAACCATTTCCTGATATTTCAAAATTTTAAATATTCAATGGCGATAATTTCAAAAGATGGAAAGTGAAAATTTTCTTAATATTGGATGTATATGAGTGATGTGTGCTTAATTGTTTATACATTCACTTCTTAACACTTAGTGATTATTGTTGTGAAATGCTTAAGATATTCAGTTTAGTTCATATTTGATTTTAGGTGCAATTTAGAAGCATAAAAGTTAAAATGAGTTAAGAGCACATTCATTAAACCAACATTTCAATTACTCTTGTGGACCACGAAGGAGATGGATTAAGGTGAGGATTGGACAAGAAATCACAAGAAGAATAACAATTCAGCAAAACCTGGGAGATACATAGCTGTTTATGCATTCAGAAGTTAAATTTTTGGCTTTCACGGTTGGATACGTGGTCGTGTATCCAATCATGTACCTTCACAAGTTTGATTTTTTTTTACTTGCACAATTTGATACATGGTCGTGCATCAAATTGTGTATATGCCTAAAAACCTATTTTTTTTCATATAAATAGAACATTTGGATGGCAAAAATGAGAAGAATCATTTTATGACTTATATAATTCCAGCTCCAATAAGCCTATAATTAATTTAATCTCATTAGAATTAATTCCAACTTATTAACTAAATGTCATTCCACTAAAGACAATTAGTTGAATTCTTGAATTACTAAATATTATGAGAACACATGTTTCAAATAAGATGTCCAATTGCAAACTCTAATATGAACCATATTATAGCCATCCGCACAATAAAGGATAAAATTATCGTTTTGCCCTTATGTTGGTTTTTTCTTCTAGATCTCTCATTTTACTCTATATGGTGATTAACACACAAGATCTCATCTTGGTGTTAAGACTTGATGGGGAGCTAGTTCATCAAACTACTGGCGCCAGTTTAATCACCAATCTCCATAAAACATCTAGAAGTGATGATATCACTACAAACTCTTTATTTGAGTGAATGTTCCCTGATACATGTTTCAATTAATAATTCCAACATGCAGACATTGGATTAATACTCTATAAAAATCCATTATGGTCATATCAAGAATTATAATGAAACACATATGAGTTCACCACTCATCAAGATTGTGGTCCATAATAAACTAATGCTTAAGTTACATGTTTTAAGATTAAAGTAACGGCCTACTTTATTCTTTAAAATATACTTGATTCCAGGTTCATTTAATAGTGCCCATCTACAAGATATAAAAATCAGCCAAAAAAGCATATTCCCTACTTGAGCCAAGATATCTTCTAACACACCCTTCGGATAAGCATTTGAGCGATCCGCTAATTGAATCACTACATTAATTTCTTTAAGAGGTCCAGCATTTAAAGATTTATACACATCATATGGCATGACATTTATGGACGCACCTAAATCCAACATAGCTCTTTCAATCCGCAAATCACTAATTTGGCATGGGATAGTAAACATACCTGGATCTTGACATTTCGGTGGAAGCTTTTTCTTTTGCAAAATCGCTGAAACATTCTCTCCCAATTGCAGTTTCTCATCAAATTTTAATTTCCTCTTCGAAGTACAAAGCTCCTTAAGGAATTTAGCATACCGTGGAATGTGTTTTATTGCATCAAGTAGAGGAATGTTTACCTGAACTTTTCGAAAAGTTTCCTAAATTTCCTTCTCTTGCTTTTCCTTCTTTGCTTTGGCAAATCGACTCGGAAAAGGAGGCGAAATCACCATATTTTATGGCTTGTTTGCGTCAATTCTGGCTGTGAAGGTGCCTTTTGCGTGATTTCTTCTTCTGCCTCCCTTCTGGAATTTTTCGGAAGTGGTTCCTGCAATTCCTTACCACTCCACAACATAATAGCCTTCTTTGTCTAGGATTGATCTCCGGTTGTGCTGGAAAATTTCTAGAAGTTCGCGCCTCCAATCGATTTATGGCAGTTTCCATTTGACTTTTCTGGTTTTTGATATTCCTTTGTTGATTTTTCATATTTCGGATACTTGCTTCAGTATTCCGTTGAAACGTCAAAGAGTTAGTGGCCAAAGATTGAACTATATCTTCCAAAGAGGACTTACCTTTGGAATGGGATGTTATATTTTGATTTTGCCGAGGCACGTAAGGTTGTCGATACTGCTAGAAATTCGTGATCGCTTGCTGCCCTTGAGGTTTCCCATATCGCAAATTTGGGTTATCGTGCCACCCCGGATTGTAGGTGTTGGAAAATCCTCCCACGACATTCGCCTGCTCTGCATTTTCCTCCTGCAAAATCAGACATAAATCAGTAGAATGTCCTAACATTGAACATATGCCACATACCTTTGCTTCTTCCTTCTTCGTAACCGCCAATTGTCGCACCAAAGAAGTAAGGTCATCCAATCTTTTCTCCACATGGTCACATTCACTTCATTCATGCCTTTTGATCCATGCCCAGTACGTATTCTGAATTGATGAGTGTTGGAGGCCATGTTCGAAATCAATTCCCTTGCGGCCGTTGGCGTTTTATCAACCAAAGCACCACCGCTTACAACGTCGATCATACTCCTATCCGAAAGCAAAAGTCCTTTGGAGAAATATTGAATCAATAGCTGGTCGTTTATTTGGTGGTGTGGATAGCTAACGCAGAGTTTCTTGAATCTTTCCCAATACTCGTAGAGTGTTTCTCTCGTATGTTGCCGAATTCCGCAAAGTTCTTTTCGAATATTGGTTGCTCTCAATGTTGAAATTTATTTCTCGAAGAAAAGTCTCTTCATTTCAGCCCACGTTTGCACGCTCCCTCCGGCTGAATAGTACAACCAATCTTAAGCATCGTCTTTTAGGGAAAATGGGAAAGCTCTTAGCTTAATCTGCTCTTCCGTCACATTCGTCAGCTTCATTCCCATGCAAACCACGTCGAATTTCTTTAAGTGTTTGTACAGATCTTCTCCTGGTAAACCCCGAAAAATAAGTAATAAATGAATCAGCCCAGATTTTAATTCAAAAGTATTGTTATCACCTAAATTAGGGAAGTTGATGCAGTGGGGTTGTTGCGTGTCCATGGGCGCTGCTAGTTCGCGAAGAGTGCAGTTTGCTGCCATTCTTTCCATTTTCTGCGTTTCTTTCTAATGTTTGGTCTGTTTCCGTAGTCTTTTGGCTGTCTTCTCGAGCTTGGGATTGTACTACAAATTCTCTGATTGATTCGAACGCGTAACATATATAAACAGTCAAAAACTCCCCGACAACGGCACCAAAATTTGGTACTTCTGTTGTCTGCAACCAAATTGAAAAAGAGACCAACTTCTGTTAATACGAATTAATGTAGTAGTGGTAAGTGGATATCATTCCCACGAGGAATCTTAACAGTAAAGGAGTTACGAATTCAAACAAAAATAAAATAACAAAATGGGGGGTTTTAATTATCGGCAATTTAAGGAAAAAGATAAGAAAAATCGCAAACCAAAAGAAATAATTGGGTCTAAAAATTTAATGGGAAAAACCTTGGTTTTTGGGTCACCGATGTTATCATGCTAAAATGGATCCTCGATATAAAATTTCAATCATTAGTAAACATTCATTGGGGGATGTTTTCTCTTAATTGTACATGACTAGAAACACGTATCCTAGCATTCTTATTAAACAACAACCTAGATACGATCATAGATTCAATTGAATAATAGCTTTAAGAATCAAGAAACCAATGAGCAAGATAATACATGTATGACATGCAATTAATCAAGATGAATATCTCCGTAGAATTTCCAACTCTCACGTAAAGAAGGTAATCCTAACTGCTACTTGTGATTAACGAAACTGAACATCATATTTCATTAATCTAGCTATTGAACGAATCAATCCCTAATTGCGCACCTAGAAATCAATCAATTCAATTAAAAAAATAATGCAGAAGATATTCAATATTCATCAATAAATATACTTTATTGAAACATCTCACACATAATTGGTGATAACAAGGTTTCCCTCAACCAAGAAAATAAGTTTAGCTATTCATAACGAAAGTAGAAATCAAAGAAATAACAACGCAACGAGTCTCCATCCCTAGTATTTCTTGAAAAATACGAAAATACTAGAAGAAAAAGTGCAGAAATGTAAAGAAACTAAAGGAGAAAAACTGCAGAAATTTTTCAACTATTCTAAAACAAGGACTGACGTGAACAGTCATGTTTTTGGTCTTTTAATGCCTCCCGATCCCTTCCTTTTCCATCCTCTCCTGTAGATCACGTCTCCCACATGTTTAGATTGTGAATCTCCACCGATCTGATCTTAAAAGATTATGAAAACCTCAAAAGAATCAAATATAAATTTGAAATCAGATCTGCAGATTTTTCTTTTTCATCCTTGCACGTGCCCACGCTTAGTCACTGAAATTGCTGCCAAACTTGGAATTTCGGATTTTCTTCGTTTCTTTTGCATCTTTTTTATTCAATTTCATCTCTAAGGTGTTGAAAATCATCTAAGAACATTTATAAGACAATTCCATTAATTTTGAATAATAATTTCAACACATTAAAGAGAGTTAAATACAAAATAAACACAAATTGATAACTTAACAAATTCCCCCACACCAAACCTTTGCTCGCCCTCGAGCAAACATGTCAAACCACTACACTCAGTCAGTTCATCATTCATAAGATTAAGTGCATACAATTCATTAACTTGGGCCAGTAAGACTTAAGTTGCAATACATATCATAATCGTTTTTCACCGATACAAATAAACACAGTCAAAATAAGACATCTTTGTTCAAAAGCAAAAATGAAATCAAAATGAATTCTTCTATTGGATTTCTCTCTTACACTCAAGTGTTTGAGGTCAAAGTTTTTCTCTCAAATCTCTCTCAACATATTGCACTACCATAGGCTTACAAATTCACTAGTTATCATTCATTCAGGTTATATGGGCTAATAGATCATAAGGACTTTATTAAGGGTTGTAATGGGGCTAGGTTCAAAGGTAAGGTAAAAAAAATTAGTAAAGGGTTGATCACAAGCATTCACAAAGTACCAAGTAAAAGGGACACTCAAATTAAAATTCTGAGATAAACATGAATAAAAAGGACTACAACTACTCATTACTAACTAGTACTACTATGCTTTTTTCTTCTTTTTCTTCTTTTTCTCTTTTTTTCTTTTCTTTTCTTTTCTTTCCTTTTTTTCTTTCTTTTTCTCTTTTTTCTCTTTTTCTTTTTTTCTCTTCGAATAACGCTAAGAACAAGGGAAAACAATAAAAACAAGAGAAAATAATAAACACATGAGTAGAAGAACCTATAAAAATATGTCAAAACACAATACAGAACAAAAGTTTCAAATTACTCAATGCTTCATTCAACTTATGATGGCTAAGGCTAATGGGGTTTTTGGGTTTCATTGTAAAGTGTTTGATTTCAATCAAGGTTAAAGGCTCAAAAATGTTTGCATAACTAGGTGGGTCATTTGTAAGCTAAAGGGTTTAAAAACAAGGATGGCCTTAATCATTTCTATATCCCATGTAATCAAACAAATTCAATCCGGTTCAATGCAAGTTCTGAAGGCAAACATGACTAGAGGAGCATCATACAATTCAAAGAAATAGAATGATATAAAGATGATGTCATTTAGGCTCAAATTTCGCTCGCAGTTTCAACTTAAGAATTCACTTCAATTTCACACATTGCCTCATCACTCAAACGTCAAAATTTTAACTAAGTTTACAAGATCAACTATTGCAATCAATCAACATGTTTCACTTAAGATTCACTTAGCCCAATTTAATTTCATGCATATACTCAATCTCATCCAAACTAATATGACAAAGCTTCATGGCTTAACATGCAACAATCATGCAAAAATCAACAAAAATCATACAAAAACTGAAAAAAGTCACACACAAAAACTCCAATTCTTTCCGCCACACCTAGATCAACATTGTCCTCAACATTAAAGAAGCACAAATATAAAGAAAAAAGTGAAAGAAAGCTTCTCTATTATGGAAGTGCCGAAATCAAGGTGTTGGTAGATGTGGCGGTTGGAATCCTTCATACTCCCAATAGGCCATCCAATTATGCTCCAAACGAGGCATTTTTTGTTCAATCTTACTAAGACAATCCTCCAAATCGGTATCGCGTTGCTCGTGGCTACTAGTTTCAGCTAATGGAGTCTGACTTCATGCTGCTGATGATCTCGTAGTGGGAAGGGTGGTTGGGCCCAGAATGGTGAAAGCGATGTGGCCACGACTAAAATCCATAATTCCCATCCTGCTCAAACAATCTAAATCCAACGGTTCTATACTACAAGCTACATTCATGTCAGTATTATCAAGATCCAATAATTCCAAATTAATGGCCAATTGTGTAATATATGAACTGAGGATCAAAGGTTTGGATTTCTTATGCAACACTGATTGAAATTGAGTGATAAACCAATAACCTAAATTCATAGGAATGTGTTTATCCATGTACCAAAGGAAATAGAATTCTACTTTTGACAATGTTCCCGCAGCATCTTTATGACTCGAAAAATTGTATGCCAACAGTCTATGGATGATTTTAAAAATAGGATTGCTAAGAAATGAAATCTTAGAAATACTAGCATTATATGGATTTGTATCAACAAACCATTGACTCCATAATTCCAATGCATTAAAGTCTTCATGATAGTCACATTTAGCATTGATAAACAACTCAGTCTCAATTTCAGCAGTCGAAACAAAACCCATAACAACATTGAATTTAGCAATCGAAAACACAAATTCCTGTCCCATCAATCGAAATTCAACAACCTCTTTCGTGAACACATTAAACTCATCAGTATAATTAAATTGGAATGTGCTATAGAATTCCCTAGTTAATTCAACAAATGCAGGGCAATTAATTCTAGCAAGCACACTCCAGCCAATTGGACCCATCAATTGCGTGAAAGAATTATAAACATTCAATGCTTCAAGCGTGTCGAAAAGAATAGACTTACAAAGTTAAATTTTTCATTCACTTAGTTGTTGGAATCGTGTTGTATCTTCGGGAAGTCGGAAAGATGTGCAGCCCCCAACTCTAGTGGTCCATTTGCTGTTGTTTTCGAATTCTTTTCCGCTCCTTGTCCTTTGGCGTGTTCGTGGTGTTATAGTAGCAAGTGTGTGCGCTTGGGCTGTTGCAAGAGTTGGTTTGGTGGTGTTTGGAGTGGGTTGTGGTGGAGGAAAATTAGCAACAAAATATATGGGCGTGGCTAGTCTACGAGAATCACTCTTCTTCCTTGGAATTGTGCTAATTTCGTGAAAAACAACTTGCAATGGCACAAGACAACAACGAACTTAACAAAATCACAAGTTAGGGTTGGTGGATGGGTTGTCGATGAAGACTAGGATAAAATGTGATTGAGTGGCTGGAAAATGTGATTGAATGTCCAATAGGTGAGTGTCGATGTGTGGTAGCTTCAATTTGAAACAATAAGAACAAAACTCGATGAAAGAAGAAGAGGGAAAAGAGAGGGAGAAATAAAGGGCGGCAAGAAGAACCAGAATTTTCATTTTTTAATTTTTAAAATGAAAAAATGACAGAAATGAAAATGTGAATTTAAATTCCTACTAAATGAAATAAACATAATGAAATGAAAATAAAAAACTGCAAATAATAAATAACATAAACAAACCTGAAAAATTTACGGGTTCCTCCGAATGTGCTTCTTTAAAGTCTTTAGTTGGACATGTTTCTTTACTTACCTGATCAAAAATAGGTTAGGAGTACCAACTCTATTTCTTCCACTCGCTCAGCCGAAAAGTTTTCATAATATGGCTTTAGGCAATGTCTGTTAACTTTAAATACCTTTGAGGTATCTAAACTCTGAATTTCTACCGCACCATGAGAAAAATGTTAGTAACAATAAACGGTCCAAGCCAACGAGATCATAATTTTCCTGGAAATAACTTAAGCTTCGAATGATAAAGAAGAACTTTTTGTCCGATTGAAAAATGTTTCCTAGAAATCATTTTATCATGAAAAGCTTTAGTTTTTTTCCTTATAAATTTTTCACATTTTCATTCGCCTTATTACGAATCTCCTCTAATTCTTGCAATTGCAATTTCCTATTGTTACTAACTTCCACTTGATCCATATTCAACTGCTTCACAGCCCAATAAGCTCTATGCTTTATTTTCACAGGTAAATGACAAGACTTACCGAAACTAACCTATAAGGCGACATACCTATAGGAGTTTTGTACGCAGTTCTGTATGCCCACAAAGCATCATCCAATCGTAGACTCCAATCCTTTCGGTTCGAATTTACCACTTTCTCTAGTATGGATTTGATCTCTCTATTGGACACCTCAGCTTGCCCACTTGCCTGCAGATGGTTGGCGGTAGAGACTCAGTGTGTGATACTACATCTTTTCATCAAAGCTTTAAAAATGTTGTTGCAGAAATGGGTTCCTCGGTCGCTAATGATAGCT
Source organism: Erythroxylum roraimae (assembly GCA_027568915.1). NCBI lineage: Eukaryota > Viridiplantae > Streptophyta > Magnoliopsida > Malpighiales > Erythroxylaceae > Erythroxylum > Erythroxylum roraimae. Next base: position 4,328,482 of record JAOSBL010000007.1, read on the forward strand.
CGAGGCATTCCGAACTTGACAAAAATATTAGATTTAAAAAAATCTATAACAGTTTTAGCATCGTCAGATATAATAGCCTTAGCTTTAACCCATTTCAAAACGTAATCCACAGCTAACAAAATGTAGTTCTTACCAAAGGAGAAAGGAAAAGGACCCATAAAGTTGTTAGTAGTGTGCCCTAGGCCAATGGATATATGTGATTCATGTATTAACATTATGACTTGTTAATAATATATTAT
>JAOSBL010000007.1:4344404-4359075 GCA_027568915.1 Erythroxylum roraimae
TAATCACTTGAGTTATTTGTTTATTATTCTTTCATTAAAAGTTGTTTAGAAAATCCTCTGTTGAGGTTAGTATGAGGCGGTCGTACTATTGGGTGTGAAATTCTTTCACGGGAAGTGAGGTTGAGTGGTGTTGGCTCAGTAAAGCCTTGGGTAAAACTATTGTACTTCAGTGAAAGTGATTAAGCTGGGTGAGGGCTCCGCAGATGTAGGCAAGGTGTGCCGAACTGCGTTACCAAATTTCTGGTGTTTTTATTACTTTGGTTTTGCTTGTTTTTATTTTGTTAGTGCCAAATAAATTTGTGGAAAGTTTGCGAAATAATTAACCCCTTCAGTTTTTTTCAGAAGGGATTCTGGTAGTCCATCAATTTGATTGGAAAGCTACTCGAAAACTTCTTGATAAGATTCCACCGTCGAGGTTTTGCTTGAGTCGAGAGAGGTTTGCTTGAGTCGTTATTAGTGGGACCAAATAGTTGCAAGAGAGCTTTGGAAAATTCTCCCCAAGATAGGGGACCACAAAATATTGTTAGCCACCAGTGCCACTGGAGGGCAAGACCTTCTAAATGATAGAAGGCTACTTGAACTCGTTGATCCAAGGCTACCCTCTTAAAGTCAAAAATTGCTCTGCTTTATAGATCTATCCATCAGGTTATCTCCATTGAAACGTGGAAAAGTGAAAGAAAGGAGAGATCAGGATGGGTAGGAGTTCTATTATTGTGAGGGTTAGAAGACTCCCCAGGAACGAATGGGTTAATATTTGGATTACTGTTATGGGAGTTTCCCATTAGTATAACTTGAAATTATGGAATCGTGGATTGAAGGGAGGAGTGGATTTGATCAAGCCAAGAGTCGACCACATCGAATCGCGACTCATGCCGCCCAAGAATGTCGTGAACCTCTTTTCAAAATTCCACATAGATCTTTCCTCTGGGCTCCATAAATTGGAGATGGGTGCAAGCTAAACCTGGCTCTTATACCAAGAATGATGTGTAAGAATTTGAGTTGGATAAGGAGAGAGAAGAATAGGAAGTTAGGAATATGAAAAATTCAAACTTCTGTAAAATTAACAATGACTAGAGTCCTTACAACCCATAAATAAAAGCAAACAACCCATTACCCCAAGTTTTATCCATTCACTAACACTACTGTCCCACTCACAAAACACATAAAGACCCACTAAATATAACAACCCACGTAGCCACCTTAACCCCCGCACTAAGGCCTGCATGGAAGCCAACACAGGCATCCGCAACAGATGATATGCATATAATCAGGCTTTCATGCTTTAAATTGCAATATTCATTCATGATCTATGCAATCTTTACTTGAAGCCATATGACAAGCAATTTACTACTCCCTCAACTCCGGCTAAATTTTGACATATTATCCTTTTCTATTATCTTGACAATTTCACCCATTCTTACTTTATTGCAATATCCAACATCCACCACCACCTGTCTTACCACTTTGTAATGCTTCTTGGTAGCGCTTATTGTTGTGTATCATTTCTTCCAGCTCCCGAGATTTTATAAATTATATGTAAGTAATATGACTTTACCACAAATCCTTTTCAATTACTTTATCACCTTACTGTTATTGCTCAATATATACTGAGCTTATCTGATTAATATTGCTCTGACAAGTAGACACCTTCTTGTTAAGCGACAAAAAAAAAGAGAAAAAGAGGAAGAGGAATAGGATGCATGATTTCTGATGCTCAGGAAGATAGCGGTGGAGAAAGTAACAGGCCAGCCATATTTATGTACATGCGAGTTATATTTGAATCAATAGGGAAAACAGAGTTCTTGCAGTGGTCGCTTACTGTTACCTTTCAATAACACGACGACTATTTCTAAACTCACCAAAATCAAAATCCTTATTAGTGGATTCATATAAATTTTCTCGTTGTCCTCTTCGTCCTCTTCGTCTACTATTTGAATTCAACGGTTCGTCACCTTTGTCATTCATCCTCTGCCCAGCTCGATTATTAACTTGAAACCCTCTATTTTTGCCATGAGACCTGGGACTTATTCTATCAAAACCATCATTTTGAACATTCCTTCTATCACCCATTTTATTATTGTATGTGTCCCTAACAAAGTGATAAGCATCACCACGATCTCGGAAATTGGCACCTCTTCCACTAGGTCCTCTGTTTCTTAGGGACTTGCTTCCCCAAGAATCTAAGTCGGTTTTGTCAGATTCTGAAGCAGAAAAGGAATCATCTTCCAAACGAGCACTTCTTCGAGAATTCACACTGCTGGAGTCCCAACTGTTTCCTTTTCCTTGGTTGGAGCCAAACTCCTCGCCAAAATCATCATCTACATCAGAATTGGCCTCAAGTTCTCCATCTGACCCATAACTTAACCCCCTGGAAGGGGCCCTTGAACGTGTACCTTTATTTTTGTCCCTGATGCCTGAAATATGACTAGCTTTAAAACTGCGATGGGTTGAAAACTCTTCATCTGAATCAAGATCCAGTTTATCGTCCTCGTTGTCTGAGAATGATGCTCTTCGAGTAGAGGACTTAGATGGTTTACCACGCAATAGGGGGTGATTACCAGAACGAGAATGCAAGCTATCATCTGAGCCTTCAAGATCTTCCACATCAGATACCTCCTGCTCAGGATAACTACTCCGTGAAGCCTTCCATGCAGGACTACTTTTAGTATCTAACTCATAACTGTCAACATCATCTTCATCTTCAAAATCATTAAAATGCATTGCTTGTCTGTCAATATTAGGTACAGAAGCATGAATCCTTGGTGTTTGATTATTTAAAGGAGACTTGTCAGCCATTGTTGCAGAATCTGCATACTCAAAAGCTGCAACATCCGCCCCATCTGATTCATTATCATCAAAGTCAAAATTCCATGCATTTGAAAATTCTGGCCTCCGGCTAGTTTTCTCCACCCTCCTTTGGGAATCATGCCGCATTTCTCCCATGCTATCGTCCATGAATGTATCAGATGGTCGCTTGCAATCACAATGGAAACATGACATGTTTCTTCTATAATTTAAGAAGTTACACCTGCCAGAACAATGAGAAAAAAATACACACAACAATTATTTAGATGAGTTCTATCAATAGATACCGTAACCCATTTAACAGGTTGCACGAAGTATTTTACTGTTAAACATGTTGAACAATATCTAAAACAGAAGATGATCTAGAATGTTTGATGTCAAGTAGAAGTTGAGATTGTCAAACTTACGCTGGGCATTCCCATTCACCTGGAAGCAACTGTCTTTTTGGCCGCTTGGCATCACATTGCAAGCACTTTGTGTTCTTTGCAAAATTCATGAAATCACACCTAGAAAGATATTCAGCTGTTAGTACAACTAACATACTAACCAAAGAAATTGCTAAAAAACCTAATAAAGAAAAGTAATTAGTTAATGCATCATTAAGCACAATATTAAAGCATTTTATTCTAAGGAAGTCCGAGATTCCAAGTACAGGTAGAAAGAGTCAGAGACAGACTACCAACTGACAACTTTGTTCATAGTTCAATATGTATAAATTTATAACATACTTGGCGCATAACCAATCTCCCTTTTTCATCTCAACATCATTGCGCCCAATTCGCTTCCTAGGAGGCGGAGGTGGCTGCTTCACTTTTACTGGGGGTCTTCTAATCACTGGAGGTGGGAGATTTGGATCTATTGGAACTGCACTCAGCTTTACAACTTCATGAAGCAACTTACGTACTACAGTTTTTACAGTTTTTTGTTTCAAAACTGACTTATTTACAACCAATCCATTTGTGAAATCAAAACCATAGGTTAACAGAACCCGCATAAGGTCAATCGTTCGTGCCTCATCCTCTTTATTGGTCAGTAAAAATGCTCTATCACAGGAACTTCTCAAACTGCAGGTACTGCAAACCTGGAATGCAAATAAGCAGTTGCCATCACAAGTAACTAAAACTATTTAAGAAAATGAAATGAAAGGCATGTGAAAGAAAGAAAGAAAATCAAGTTATAAATTTGTTACGTGAGATAAAAATATTGCAAAAGATAGTTACATATTCACTTTTCTTTGAGAAGTTGGAGAAACCTGCATCTTGCGTAACTTCATATCAAGATAAAGCAAAAGTTTGAACTATAATTGTCATCTCAACCAATAGCTCTCTTGGAACTAAACAAAATCACACGGTTAAATCAGCAGACATTAGACTGATACACATTCCCTAGTTCAGTGAGAGAAAAATGATATTAAACTAAAAGTTATAATATTAAAAGCCTATTGCAAAAGACGCATAAAATTTCAGAAAGAACACAGCATTGGCAACATAATACTTACATCCCCTTCATCCAGATGGGAATATTTCCTCAGAAGTTTAGCTGAGAAAACAACCTTCCTGTCTGCACTCGGGCATCCATATCCAACTAACATTTGAATATCCTGTCGTGACAATGACCTGAAGTCAAAATCAGTCCATTACATGTCAAGAAAACTAACGTTAAAAGTGGGAATGTATTCCCCTAGATGCATAAATAGAGATCTGACAAGCTTTAGACAACAATTGGTTCTTAAATACACAAAAACGAACTATTGTTATTACCGATCAAATTGTCATTTAAAATTTTATGTAAGGTCATGAAAAAGTGAAATTAAGTGAAGGCAGAGTACGGGCATACTCTTAGTCTCATTGCTTGAAAGCAACGAGTAACTTTAGGTTCCCAGAAATGCCAAAAACTATTATTCTAACATAACAACCCCAAAATGTGGCACAATTGAAATCTGAAACTAAAATACTGATGTCTTAATCGCGAATAGCATTAGAAATTGTAGAAAAGATAATCAGAAATCACACTACCTGAAAACCTCTACCCTACAAACTTAAGAAAGTAAGTAACAAACTCCTACTCATCCCATTACTAAACTGAGGCAAACAAAGCAACCCAATTTCAATGCGCATAATTACAGATTTGTACTCTGAATGAATTAAATTAACAAACCTCAAGATGTCGAAGCGGTCTTTGCCAAAATTAAGGCAAGCGGTATGTACAGCTTTGAAATCCTTCAAATTAATCCCACCATCATCGTCGATGTTTGCAGTCCCATCTATTACATTAAACCCTACATCACGGACCATTTTGTCCTCATCTTTCCTTCTATGATCAAAGTAATTATGCTGCACCAATCTTTGCATCAACTCTATCCACTCAGGCCATGGGTGCACAACCTCTATTTCCTTCTTATTCGTCATCGACTCATTCAAATTAACGCCAATATCAACTCTAGTACCATCTCTGGTCGATGATTCCAATTTAGCATTTTGAGCGTCAACCCGCTCTTGGTTCTGGGAACTGATACATTCTGAGTCCACCTTCTGCTGTTGTTGTTGCGATTGTAGGGCGTCTTTGGACTGGCGCCAAGCGCGAATCCGTTGGAGGCTTTCGTGTTTCTCAACACGCTCACGCTCAATGGCTTCGATTTGATCGAAAACAAAACTCATTCGAGCAGAGAGAGAGGAGGGACTTGGTGGGTCAGAGGAAGAGTTGACGGTGGAGTAGGGTTTAAGATAAAAGAGGGAAAATGGAGGTTTAGGAGTATGGAAGGCGAGAGCTAGGCGCCTCAAGAGAATGAGGGAGAATGGCGTTTGAGCCATTGGAGAGATATAGAGCAAGTGTTACAGCAAAATCCTAAGTATAGGAAACAGTAGAGAGGATGTTTGGAGGTAGAAACAGAGACGAGGCCTTAAACCCTTGTCGTTAGGGCCAATGTCTGGTTGACGAGAGAACGGAGAACTTGAGAAAAGAATGGTTTGGCCATCTTTGATTCACAAATTAGAATAATTTAAGTAAATAAACTATTTTTTTACCATAGTATTTATTAATTATTATACTCTAAATCTTAAAAAATGCAAAGTATAAAAATCGTTTTTAACTTTAAAGAATAAATTGATATTAGAAATAATAATAAAACTTTAGTAAAATTTTTGATGAAATTTAGAGAGGAAAATCGTATATTTGATTAAATTTTAAAATTATTATTTCCTCATTATAATTATATCATAATCTAGTAAATTAAAAATATCACATCATATATACAAAATTGGTAACTCAATTATTAATAGTAAAAAATATTTTTATTAAAAAATTTAGGAAGCGTTAATATTATTTTGAAAAACGTTAAAGTGTAACATAATATTATAAATAAATACAAAAACCTATTTAAATCCTTAAAAAAATACTAAGCCTAATTTGAACCTTTTGATCTAAATTAGTAGGAATAGCGTGCTTTGTACAAGTTAAATTAGGCCTGGGTGAACTGTGCTTTGTACAAGTTAAATTAGGTCTGTCCCAACCTGGCCCATAGCTAACAAGTTAAGCACAGGTTGACCTAGTCTTAAGCCATGTGTTGGGAACTAAAAAAAAGTCAGGTCTTAAGGGCAAAATGATGTCAACCTTGGCAAAATGACGTCATTTTACCCTCTGTTTCTCACAATATAAAACTGCATCGTTTTGCTTTATGTTTACTTCTCTTCTTCTTCACTTGTCACTTCTCTCTATTCTCTCTCAATCTCTCACCACCGTTGTTACTCTTCAACCTTCACTTTCAATCGTCACCCCTTCGTCGCACTAGTTACCAGTCGCCACCCAACTTACCCCTTCCCTCTCTAGCCATGATCGTCCAACCTTCTCTTTGCATTGCCGCCCCGCTTCCCAGCTGCCCTGTCATCTTGTTATTTAACTTATTTTAAGGTAAAATACATGTAGTGTTTTGTGAAATACTGGAATTTTTTGGATTGTTATAGTTGGCGAGGTGTTTTCATGGAATTACACGAGACTGTATATAATTGTATAAGTCATTATTTGTAATGTATTTCTGCATACTTACATGATTTATGACACGATCATAATGACTTACACAGTCATATAAACGCCCTTGTAAATGACCATATAAGTCACTGATTAACTAACTATGATTAGAAGTCTAAATCAAAGTTAATTGAAAAGTGAAGTTTGGAATCAATTTAATAAGACTAGATTGAAGGACAAAGTATAAAAACTCAAATATAAATATTGTCAAAAGATGTTGGTCGCAAGTTCAAAAAGTGGAATCTCTCATTTAAAGCAATATGTGGATTGATGTACTAGAAAAAAGATGGTATTATGAGGTCAAATATTGTTGAACTTTAAAGGGAAGAATGATATGATTGCAATATCTTATGACAACACCTGATCAAGGATACAACAAATCAAGGTTTTTGATAACTTCTATGGTAACTGGTGATGAACATCCACTAACTATGGTTGATACCAAAAGATTTAGGGTCCTTTGCAACTCATTACAACCAATATTTAAGGTTCCAAGTCATAATACGTTGAAGAAGGACATTATGAAAGTATATGAGGATAAGAAGAAAGAAATTTTAAGAACATTGTCGAGTATTGAAGGGCAGATTGCCATTACAACAAACATCTGAACAACCGATAGATGGATATTTGACAATATTTTACCACTCATAATTGATGTAGTTGGCTTGATATTTTATATTTTATCATATATTTGGTACTTAATTTGTTCTAAGTGCTTTCATAGGTGATAATTGCCTTAATAGGCTTAGAGGAGAAGAATTCGAATGAAAACACGGTGTAAAACGAAGACTCGACAATCTGAAGGGATGCACAGGTGAGCACATGACCGTGCACTTCTTTAAGGCCATGCACTTTCGTGATATCCAAAGAATTCTACTTAAGTAAGGTCTGATGCATGGCTATGTATCAAACTGTGCATCTCCTCGAAACCCTAAATTTTGTTATAAAGAGACATTTTGGAAGGTGAAAGGAGGAGGCAGTCAATAGGGGTCGAAGAGGAACTTATTCTTCAGAGGCAATTTTAGTCCAAAGAAGAGGAAAACACAAAGAAATTATCGACAGATCCATCGGGATATAGGATCAAGCCTCTACATCGCAAAGATATCCGATATAAGACAATTAGGGAGATTTAGAATTATGAACCCATTGTTTTCGATTCGTATTTATGTTTATTTATGTTTGATTTCATGTTTGATAATGTGTAACTAAAAATCTAGTTAGTATTTAGTTTAGATGAACCTTATATTAATACTTTGATATGATTAGATTTTTTTATTAACGTAATTGATTGTTTAATTATTGTGATCCAATTACGTCCTTTATTTATGTTCCAATAAACTCAAGAATATTATATCATAATTTGATTTCATATGTAGAGATTAAGAAATCTTAGTGTGAATAGATCTATTGTAATTGGAAATAGTTGATTGCAACCCTAGAGATAGGATGGCATAAATCTTCCAGATTAGGTTCAAACTTAATAAAGGGATTCATAAAATAGTAACACAATCCTATAAGAATTAACTTGAGTAATTCGGTTAGAAACCTAAGTATTAGTTATTAGTAGACTCTAGGTTAACCACTAGCATATCATATGACTCTCCATAGTCCAATAAATTAACAAAGCAATTGCATCAATTTGTTAAAGGTTTACGGACATTCGAACCTAGATACTAATTTTTGATAACGATGGCTTTCTAAGTGAATTTCACTATCTCTGTGTTCATTATTGTTTCCTATTTTATTTTACTTGCGTAGTTTTAATTTCCTTGAATTAAAAATTTAAAAACAATCTTTATGCTAGATAATAGTGGAAGGATAATTACTAGTATTCATAGTCTTCGTGGGATTGACCTATACTTGTTGTTGCAGCTACGTCGTGCACTTGATGTTATTAAAATATTGAATATCACGAAATAGGTCAATCATGTTTTTGGCACCATTTTCAGGGACTTTGATATTAGTAAACACTTATGCCTATTGATGGAATAATCACACTCCAGCTGAATACTTGCAACACCAAGCATCTCCAATTAACGAGTCAACTCAAGAAAATAAATTAATAGAAATCCTTTCTGAAATGAATGTAGTAGCCCATTCCTATACTTAGGAATTTAATTGTTAGATTGAGTCATCACATGAGAATTCACGAAGTGTATTTCATTTGCATACATCACATTTGCATATACATGTGAATCATGATCTAGGGACATTGTAAAAATAGTACCTACACTCACTGATATATCCCAGGGTATGAATGATCTTAAATGATTATGAAGTGCTTGTGTGTTGATTTTGTCTTGAATTTTGTTTGATGAATTATAATTAGTGAATTGGGAATTGATTGTTACAATAGAGTGATTAATAAGGTGATAGGAGCATCTAGTTTAGGAAAAATGCTAAAGGACAAGACAAAATGATACATGGGAATTTAGGTTGAATGAGCATATAAGATGGTGATATGTGGCATCAATAGTAGAGTGACAATTGGCTTGAATAAAAGAGTGACAAATAGAGGTATAGTTGAGTGACATATGGTCTAGAGATTAAATGACAAATGGACTAATAAGGGAGTGACAATTGTGAGTGTAGGAGAAAAACACATAGCATGGCTTTTACCTTGACACTTGGCATAACACGTCCATTTTCTTCACCACACACCTCACTCACGTCTCTCACAATTGCAAGACCACCTTTTTTCACATTTTGGTCTTATGTTTTCTCCTTCTTTCCTCCCACCTACGACACTTTTACATAATCCCTAAAACCCTTAAAATTTTGCTAAAATTTCGTAACCCTCATCTTATAAATTAAAACCCTTTAATCCCATCTTGTTCTTAATATATGTTGGATGCTTGGGAGACTTGCTTAGCTTGTTGCTTGAGGAAATCTTGAGACAATCAAGTAAGTATTTGATTACCTTATTTAGTTATATGTGGGCATAACATCCATAAAGATTGATTAGGGATGAATTGAGATGAATTGCATGTAAGGTTGATGATGAGATGTGCTTGAAATGTGATGATTGAATTGGTTTTGTTTTGACGTATGGAAACCTTAGGTTATAGATCGTTTTGAGAATGAATTAGGTTAAGATTACAGGTATGTTGGAGATGAATTTATGCTAAAGAAAGATGCTAATGTAATGTTCTTCGAATGGAAAAGAACTAGGGTGTAACATGTAAGATAGTAAATGAAAGCATTTGTTTAATTGATGAAGCCTAAGAGATAAATTATTTATGAATTGTCAATTGAATGGTTTTGGCTTGGAGTTTGAGATGAAATGATGAGAAATTGAAGTATCCTTGAAGTATAAGTAAGGTATAGTTGAAGAACTATCATGAAGGAGTTAGAGTTAGGAAGAGAATTTAAAGAAAAAAGGAAGGTGGTCTCGAATCACATATCCCACGATTGTGGGAATTGTATGGTTCCTTCCCACGATCGCGGAAATGCTTGGCAAAAAGGAGAGTTTGTGTTCTGTGTTCTGGTTGAGTCATATATGGATAAAACAGTATACATTGATACTTTTAGACTTGATTAGGGCTTAAAACAAGCTTAGTTTGATGTTGAATCAATTGATTAAGTGTTTGACGAGTTTAGGTTCTTAAATGATGTTATAATTTAAGAAATGAGTTGTTCGATATCAATGCATGTGAATTTGGAAAGTATGAGATGATAACAATATAAGGATGTTCTTATGAACACAAGCTATGATGAATGAGTGAGTAAGATTTATGTATAAGGTTACATACCTGGGATAGTCAATTGAGCATGCATTGAACATAACACATATATATGTGTAAGATTGAGCACTTATTTGATTAAATAAGTTAGTAATGTGTAAATATATGTGTATTGTATGATATAGAAGCACAAATTGACTGACAGCATCCAAACATTGCCGAATCGTCAAGACAATAGCTAATCTGGGGTAAACTGTGAGTAACCTAGACATGTGATCTCAATTAGATATGTGCTTCTGTTTGAATTATTTTTGTTTAATCCTTATATCTATATATATTGAAATGAATTTTGATATAATTGTGTTATTGATAATTCCAGACAATTGATTGTCCGAGGAGTTCAATATTCAGGACTGTATTGGAAGTGTTAACTACGTGTATATGAATGTGGGAAAGCAAATGCTCAACTTAATGTTGAATGCCAGACTTGGGTTCGACGAATGTGATAAATGACCGTGTGCACTAGATGAAAGTGATTGCTATCATATTATATGAAATGATGCATGTCATGACATTGATATGCATGATCAAATGAAGGAGTTGTGACCGGAGCGGCCAAAGTGAAAAAGGAGCTTAAAGCTAAAAAATGTACGCACAAAGCCACAGGCTTAACAATTAATGGGCCCTGCATCCACAATAGGTATAAGATAGTATCTGAAATGAGCCCAGTATTCATAACGGATATGGGACAGTTAAATAGGTGTTAGGTCAAACAAAATTAAAAAGAAAGTGGAGTCACACGTGCATTTGCATATGTATATATATCATGTATGTGTTATGTGAACTATTGTGAGGAATTTACTGAATTGTGTTGAAATAGTAAATATAAAATGTTTGTGTTCCCAATGTGTTTTTTAAAATGTGAGATACATATATTGTGATTTGGTAGACAATTAAATGATGTAATAATTGGGAATTGATTTTAAATAATGTGATGTGTTTGAGAACTTGGATTTTATATGTTTACGATATTATGTCCTGAGTTAAGTGAACACGTCAATGATGGTTCACTCACTGAGTTCACAAACTCATCAAAATTGCACCGTTGATTTTTAGGTACAAAGATAATCTAGTTTTAAAACAATCTAGTAGCAACCTAGCATTGCCCATTTTGGAACCAATAATGGCTCAAAGGTCTGGTCAACTAATACTGAAGCGTCTAGATATAATATTTTGGTCCAGTACCTAGTTTTATGTTGTACACATTATATAGAGTTACGAACTTTGACATGTCATGTATGGTATAAACAGGAGTTATGAGTATAATAACACAATGGATATTTATGTTTATGAATCAAATGCAAGGAATGTAATGAAAATGTATGCTTATGTTCATAAATGAAATGAGAGAACTTAGTTTTTCTGAAATGTTTATGTTCTATATGATGCCACGATAAGTGATGTGATTGCTCTAACATGCCGCTTCTATGGGGTATGTGCTCGAATGTTCTCTGGAATGTCGGATATGTGCTCTATGAAAGTGGGATGTTACAATTTTGGTATCAGAATATGGTTTAGCATCTCTAGGGATATATAGGAGTCGTTTAATATGATATCTGGCAAGAAATTTGTATAGTGATCATAATTGTTGTCTGTTATAGGTCGTCCGCCATAAGGGACCGAGTTGTTAAATCAGTTGACCTTGAGTCAATAGGAGCCAATAGAGAGTCTCCTATACCCCAGTCTAAGCCAATGCCCCCGAGAGTACCTAAAAGGAGAGAAAGGAGGTACAACAAGCTTAGAAAACAGGGAGCTATAGACTTTTACGGAAGTATAGACCCTATTGAGGCAGAGAGATGGTTGAAGAGGACAGAAAGAATATTGGACCAGATGGATTGTGAATTGGATGAGAGGTTTGATTTTGTCGTCTTATTACTACAAGGTCCAACTTACTGCTGGAGGAAGACCGTTTCCGGTAGTTCTGTCCGGCCATGTAGATTGACTTAGGAAGACTTTTTGAGGGTCTTCAAAGAGAACTATAAGCTCAAGATCTACTTGGATAGAAAGATGAAGGAGTTCCTCGATTTGAAACAGGGGAATCTCACAATAGCTGAGTATGAAGTGCGGTTCAATGAATTGATGGGGTATGCTACAACCTTGATTCCAACTGAGAAGGATAAATGTAGACGATTTGAAGATAGGCTGAACATGAAAATCAGAATGGGGCTGGCAATTACCAATTTGAGTAGTTTCACTAAGTTAAGATTTGCTTCGAATAAAATTAAGCAGCTACTGAAAGATGGACAAGCAAAGTATAGGCAAGATTCTAGAATGAAGAGGCCTGGAGAATTTCAAGCTAATTATGGCAGAAGATTCAGTAAATGTTAGAGTAAACCGGCATGATCACAGCTGAGATCTAAACAGTCAAGGTTTAGGTTGAGAGGAGGTTTTGGTTATTCTGGTAGAGGTCAAGCATTTGGGGGGCAGACTTATAGCAGGCAACCACCACAGATGCCTAGTTGTGAGCACTGCTATTAATAATATTTTTTATTATCAATAATTGAGTTACCAATTTTGTATTAATATTATTTTGAAAACGTTAAAATGTAACATAATATTATAAATAAATACAAAAACCTATTTAAATCCTTCAAAACATACTAAGCCTAATTTGAACCTTTTGATCTAAATTAGTGGGAATAGCGTGCTTTGTACAAGTTAAATTAGGCCTGGGCAAACTGTGCTTTGTACAAGTTAAATTAGGTCTGGTCTAGCCTGGTCCATAGCCAATAAATTAAGCCCAGGTTAACCTAGTCTTGAGCCTTGCATCAGGCTTGGGAACTAAAAGAAAGTAAGGTCTTAGGTCAACCTCAAGAACAAAACGATGTCATTTTATCCTTTATTTGTCACAATATAAAACTGCATCGTTTTGCTTTATGTTTACTTCTCTTCCTCTTCACTCATCACTTCTCTCTATTCTCTCTCAATCTCTCACCACCGTTGTCACTCGTCAACCTTCACTTTCAATCGTCACCCCTTCGTCGCACCAATCACTACAACCCAACTTACCCCTTCCCCCTTTAGCTATGATCGTCCTTTCTCCTTACTGCCCCTCCAACCTTCTCTTTACATTGCCGCCCCGCATCCCAGCCACCCCCGTCGTCGTGTTTTTTTAACTTATTTTAGCCACTCACCCTACAAAAAGGTAAAATACATGTAGTGTTTTGTGAAATACTAAAATTTGTGGGATTGTTATAGTTGGCGAGGTGTTTTCTTGGAATTACGCGAGCCTGTCTATGATTGTATAAGTCATTATTTGTAATGTGTTTCTGCAAACTTACACGATTTATGACACGATCATAGTGACTTACACAGTCATATAAACGCCATTGTAAATGACCATGTAAGTCACTAATTAACTAACTATGATTAGAAGTCCAACTCAAAGTTAATTGAAAAGTGAAGTTTGGAATCAATTTAATAAGACTAGATTGATGGACAAAGTATAAAACTCAAATATAAATATTGTCAAAAGATGTTGGCCGCAAGTTCAAAAGGTGGAATCTCTCATTTAAAGAGACATATGGATTCATGTGCTAGAAAAAAGATGGCATTAGGAGGTCAAATATTATTGAAATCTAAAGGGAAGAATGATATGATTGCAATATCTTATGACAGCACCTGATCAAGGCTACAACATATCAAGGTTTTTGATAACTTCTGTGGTAACTGGTGATGAACATCCACTATCTATGGTTGATACCAAAAGATTTAGGATCCTTTGCAACTCATTACAACCAATGTTTAAGGTTCCAAGTCATAATACGTTGAAGAAGGACATTATGAAAGTATATGAGGATTCAACATCATTACAACCAATGTTTAAGGTTACAACCAGTGTATTGTTAGTATTTCAGGGTCAACATTGAAGAACGGAGAAGTTTCAGAGACACTCGAGCCTAAACAATGGTCTACAATCATGGCATAACAGGTCACGATCACGACAGAAGCACTAGAGTCAGCCCATGATCGTGGCTATTGGACCTCATTTTCGGAGCCCAACTCTTGCTGAGTTATAAACCATGATGTAACATCCCGTTACTGGTAGCAAAGGGGTATTATGGTAATTTTGGGTCAGACTGATAGATTTCATTGCATTC
>JAOSBL010000007.1:4452454-4466992 GCA_027568915.1 Erythroxylum roraimae
GTCTGCTTTTCACTATCTTTTATCTTCTTTTGTGTATCATCAAAATTATTAAATGTAAAATCATTTTGATTTAACAGAAACCTTCTTTGCTTCATGCTCTAAGTGATTTTGGTGACCAATCCTCATAACAATATGTTTAGTTTGCACTAGAGCATGATGATCTGGAAGACTTGCTTCTTGCTTTTAAACTATTTCCTAAATAGTCTATTGTTCCTCTATTTTCATAGGTTATAAACAATTGTAGCTAAGCTTGTTTTCAGTACCTTATAATTTATTTTGTTTGCCATTTTGATTGATGAGCCCCATTTAACCACGTCATTCCAACTAGAGACTACCTTCCTTATATTCAAGAGGCTGATGTAGCATATTGTAACATTACTCAAAATAATTAGACCTATAATTGTAGCAGTGGTGAGTCTAGGTCAGTCCTATAGAGAGTGTGTGTAAAACTTTTGAAATGAAATCAATCGGTGTTTAGGTTATGGGGGGTTTGGTTTGGCTTTCAAGTAAGAAATTAAAATGAAACTAAACTAATGAAAGCAAATTAAAGAAAACTTTCTAAAAATAATGAAAGAGATGAATTCATTAAGGACACGATCATTGGCTCAATCTCGACCTACACACAATTAAACTTACTTCATTGAATTGTTGTTCTTATACCGCTCCTAGCAACTATTAATCGTAGATTAATAATAAGCTCTCCTAATTTCAGTTTTTCCTTACGTCATGTTTAATTAAGAAGAGCTCTTTAATTGAACCAAACTATTGAACAACCTTGAATAAGCTCTCTAGATTTAATTGGACAACTGCATTATGAGTTAAGAAAATAGATTAATCAAGACAACAACCACACAAGCTCGGCTCATTTAACATAAGTTATGTTATCCCTAATGATTCGAAACTATTAATAGCTACAAACAAATCTCAACATAACAATTACGGATTGTATTGAAGATTCTAACAATGAGTTCTTACATAAAAACAATCAAACAGAGCATTCAATCATTCTTACACAACACCTAAATATTAAACATAGGATAACATAATCAATCTTTAAGAGAAAGAACAACAAACAATGAGAGAAATGCTTAACCGGGTTTTTTAGTGTTGATATCACCTCCAAATCGGGTAAAAAAAGCCTAGCCCTCAATGGGTCTTGAAAAGGTAAAATCTTTGCTCACTTTCACCTTCCAAAACCCTTGGAATGATTCCTCAAACCTTTCATAATGTTTCTAGCATCAAAATGATGCATTTATACTAAAAACTAGTATTTTAGGTGAACTAGCATTATTTCACTGGCATGCATGTTGACTCACGGCTGTGAGCCTCCTTTGCATGTGGTCACCCATGCAACTTTTTTCATGGGCATGAGAGATGTCTCACCCCCATTACATAATTTTCATGGCTATGAGGGATGTCTCAAGAACATGAAAAAATCATGCAAGGTTGTAAGCCATTGTTCTTCAAAATGCACTCTTCATTTTTATGCCTTTCTTATCTCCTCTTCTCTTAATATTTCTTCTTCTTGCTGCATAAAGACAAGTGAGTGTGAATCTCAAGAAGACGGTTCAAATATAGTTCTTTCGACTCACTTTATCTCTTTTGCTTCCATATGATACCTAAAATCAAATATGAACTAAAGTGAATGTCTTAAGGATTTAATCGCTAAGTGTTATGGAATGTCTAATAAATTAAGCACAGATCAATTTTCTCCACGCTTAGCTTTTGATCGTCCTAAGGTAAAACATCTAAATCAAAGTCACATAACCAAAATGTTTACTCATTTCCCATATTTCCCAAGAATATATATTCATGAGCAAAGATGAATAACTTTCAAAAACTATAGCAAGAACTGAACATTTAACGCTTCTACTTATAGTCAATCAATAATCATTAGCGTTCGAAACTGAGCAATCTAGTGGTAAACTTGGACAAAATGTGTTTAAATATGATAAATTCACTTGGATGACGAGAATAGATGTCTCCAAAAAATGGAGTGATATGTGTGATTATTGGGCTTCTCCCAACGTTTAGGTTTGTTTTCTTTCTCTTCACATTTGCTTCTATTAATCTTGTACACTATTTGATGACTATTTTTTTCTTTATTTAGGAAAAGTGTGAAAGAGCCAATGTGAACAGAGGAAAAATGAAAAATCTTCACAACTAAGGCTCCAAATATTTGTTGTCTTGAAAAATGAATATGTAAGTTCTTTGTTTACAAGTTATAATTATATTAGTAAACACAATATTATTTATCATGTTTTGTATTTTTTTTTTCATAAAATAGAGTCAGAAGGAACTACATAGAGAAGAGTATAATAAAATCACATTATAAAAACTGACACACTATAAGGAAGGTAAAGGGTAGATGTCTGAAGAAGCACACAATAACTATGTAATTATAAAAATTTGTTTAAATTTTATGTTTATTTATTTATGTAGTATTAACTAATAATATTTGAATTGAATATTGATTTTGTTTTTCAAATTTTAGAATAAGATGCAGGAGTTATTGCAAACATCAATATCTGACAGAAATGAGTCAAATGTATATGACATTTGCAATAAGATGCTTGGTACATGATTCGGATATATCAAAGGGCGAATGTTTAGCCTTAAGCCAACTGCTCCATCCTTATCAAGATCAACATGCATTCAACGTCTTGAAAAGGATAATAAGTTGCTTAAAAAAAAGTTAGCCAAGCATGGAAAGTATCTAAGAAAATTACTTGGCCCATATTATGTAAGTAGTGGTTCTGAAAGTGACACTGAGTGATTAAACTAATCTTTGTATTTTTTTTAGGTATATAAGTATTTTTGTTATTGTAATAAAATCTTGAATTGACACTGAGTGATTAAACTAATCTTTGTATTTTTTTAGGTATATAAGTATTTTTGTTATTGTAATAAAATCTTGAACATTATCAAATTTAATGATATTTTATTTTTATATACAATGTTTCAAAATTTTAATTATTTTGTATAATAAATTGACAACAAAATTTAAATATTGTATACAATAATATGGATTAAAAATTTCACAAATAATTTTCATTATCATGGTATAACAATTAGGCGAAATGTATATTAAAAATTTGATTATATTTTACAAAATGTAGCTCAAAACATTTATCCATGTTTTCAAAAACATAAGTAAAAATATTTTACTATGTTTCTGGAAACCTAGCTAAAAACTTTCTAAAAATAATTTGCTACATTTTTTAAAATGTGGCAAAAAACTTTTAGTTATGTTTACCTTTTTCCTATGCTTTATTTTCGTAGAAAAAAGGTATAAGCAACATTTTGAAAATCATCGCCAATACGTTTTGAAAAAGCCTACACTTTTTCGCTAAGAAAATTAAGCATAGGAAAAAAGTATTAGTTACGATTAGGAAAAAGCATCGCCTATATAATTTTCTGCTATGAAAATTTAAGGATATTTTCGGTGAGTGATGATTTGGTAACTTTCAACGATGAAATAAATCATCACTAAAAGTGCCTTATGTTGTAGTATAGTAGTAAAGGCATGAACCAACAATATTTAAGAAACTTTAAATAATATAAAGGATTAATTACATCAAATTTTTTATAATATTAGTGTGTTAAATATAATAAAATTTGAATTTTATCAAGGAATTTGTTGTAGCTTAACAATCTATTAAATATAATCTTTTCCTAATAGTCATATTTTAATTTTTGATTGATTTCGACGAACAAAATAAAATCTTTTCTCAATTTTACGTTTTGAACTTTACGCTTTAAGGTTAACTGTTTTCGCTCTCACACTTAATTTTTTCCCTTCTATTCACAATATTAAGGAAGACATTGAAAAATTAATGTTTTTTATTAATAAGATTATAAATTAGAACTTTTTTTTTGGTTCAATGCTCTTAAATTGATTATATATAGATATATTCTGATTAAATAAACTATGAGGGCCTCTTTGATAAAGTTGAAATAGTATTTCAAAAATTTTACTACCTAGAGAGTTTAACGAAATGAATCCTAATATAAACCCTTAAGGCCTATTTGTCAATTACATACCCTCATTAGTCAGCTGCGTTTGAGCCACACCTTCTCAACCTCTAAGCATACCGTTCAAATCTCCAGATCCAAGCTGCGATAGCCTAAGTTCGTGATTGAGTCCCAAACAGCGTGGTTATAAAATACGTAAAACAATAATAATGATGATGATGCACAAGTTACACGGCTACTATTCTCCTACTAAATTAAGGAATGCAAGAAAGTATATCATAATTGAATTCTCAGTATATGATTGCGCGGCATGTGCGTGGATATGTTTATATCGTGTTATGTGATAAAGCAAATGGATGTACATCCCCTCGTTCGATGCAGACAGAGATGTATATATGTATATAGAGCACTAATAATCCAGAGTGACAAAAGCCCAGTCTACTCCTCCACTCTACTCGACAGATGGAGAAAGATATCCATCCATTTGCTTTCCACTAGAATATGTAGCTCCTTGTCTAGTTTATACCCTCTTTTATTCCCATAAGCCATGTAAGCACCCTTCCCAAAACCAAAAGGGCAAAAAGAAACTAAAAGAGAACTTGGAACTGGATCAGAACACAAGTGACTTGTCCTTTGGCCTTGAAAAAGACGTAAAGTAGGGTATATATATATATATATATATATATATATATATATAAAGACAGTTTGCTATATTCTTACAGGACTTCCCGGTATCTAGGGCTTGCAGGGTTCTAAAATGGACGTAGTGTCTGCTCAGAGTCAATGCTTTCTCGCATTTCTTTAGTGCATATTGGAAACCTAAACATGAAGTGCTTATAAAACCTATAGATTTATTTTGTCAATAAGAAAAATCTCTAGCTCCATATAATTACACAACTTCTACTCATCATCATCAACAAAAGTTGATTTAGATTGACAAATAAGTACTTTAATAAATGTGCCTTTGACTCAAGGTCTGCAATTGGGTTGCCCTGCAGATGAAGATGGTAACAGTATTACGATAAACTATAATATCAGTCTAATCTACAATCATGATATTATTATGATTCAATTTAGTATATAATCTTGTTGAATCATATTGAGGATGATGTAGACGTCATTGTAGAAGATGCAGACATAATTATAACGGATTGATATAGTGATCCAGTCCGTAACTACAATACTGCGCCCTAATTTAAAATCTAACTTTGATCGATAACATTGAGACCGATAGAAAGTTTCTCTCCCGCATCCTTTGTGCATAATTCCTGTAACTGGGAATAGGAAATTAGTCCGGGATCAAATAGGAAATTAGTACAGCAAATACTCGAGTAGAGTAGGAGCTTGAGCACTACTTACAGCAAAAGATTCAACTGATCTATGCTTGTACCGAAATTATGTATTTTAACCCAAGGTGCACGTCCAACTCTCTTATGTTGAACAAATTTTCCAATAATAGTTTTGTTTCAACCCACCAGTACAGAGATCATGATTAATAGTCTAGGTCTAAAAAACTCTTTTACTAACAAAAAGTACTTTTAAGACTGCAACATGCTTTGAAATCACTGAAATGGGGAAATTTCAGTGATTCCTTAATTATATTAATCTTGCAATGGCTCCACAAGATCTAAGTGAACTCCCAACCAGTCATTGTAGGGCTAATTTAGGTCTTGAGAGAATGTGATCCAATGACTTTGAGTTGTACCTCAACAAGAAACCAAAATTAACCATGCTGATGGAACAATTCGCCCTTTTTGCCGCCGTACTAGCAGACAAACCTAAATCGACCTAAGTTTTTAACCGGTAATCAAGCACTAAGCTTCAGAATCAAATCACTTAATGTAGTGCTATGTGAATAAATAATCCCTGTAACATATGCGACCTAAGTTTAACCGGTAATCAAGCACTAAGCATCAGAATCAAATCACTTAATGTAGTGCTATGTGAATAAATAATCCCTGTGGTACGTGCCCAAATATAGTCCACTCATTTGAATAGCATGCGGAATAGTATACTTACCCCTAATGCTACTCAGCTTCTGATAGAAAAGATGGCAGCGTTGATTTTCAGATTTTGGAGACTACTAAGAGGAAAAAAATACTCCTTGTTTTTAAAATTTGCTCTCATTTTGTTTATGATGAATTTGATTTGACAATATTGAAACACCATTGCATTTATTACATTTCGAACCTTAGCTATTTTAATGTTTACTTCAGTTTTCATTTTTTCCATCGAGAAGAGAAGAGTACCATGCTATATATCTATGTGAGTAAGAGTTCCAGGATGCTTCAAATGTTATATGGGGTGAGATCACTGTGCTTAAAATGGGAAAGTTTAAAGTTATTTAGGAGAATAGATATATAAAACAATAATAACTACATATACATCATTAAAATAACTTAGCAATGTTTTGCAAGACCATCACTCTAAAGAATTGATTCCTAGAGCCATAATTATTGTGAGAAACAATAGTACCAAATTAGCAAAAAGATGAAACAAATAAATGCATGATTCTATAAAATTAAAATCATAAAAATAAAATAATTATTTAAATTGAAATTTTATGTTAAACCTAAAACCGTTCATATTTATATAATTATCCAATACCTTATAATTATCTCATAAATTTAAATTTTAGTCTACATTGTACAACTAATTGAAAATAAGAGTTACATTCATTATTACTACAACAGATAAGCTTATTGGCGACAAATTCAAACGTCGCTAAATATTAAAAAATCGTGTGAAATAATAATTTACAACGAAAAACAACCGTCGCCCTAATAGTCGTTGAATCCAGGTAGCAAAACAATATATTGTCGAAGAAAGGTTTTGGATATATAATATATTCGTCGGTAAAACATATAATCAACGAGAACCAAAAACGTTGTACATAAGATTTTGTGACATATATATTTCGTAGAAAAAGGTTTTTACCTACGAAACTGTAGTCGTAGGTAATTATTTTTATTGACGATTTTGTTTTTGTAGCAGAATAGTTTTAGCTACTAATTGTTTGTTGTAGGTAAATGTTTTTAGAGACGTTCTTGTAAACATAGGTAATAACATTTTGTGATGATTTTGTTTTGGTAGCTAATACTTTTTAGTGACAAACATTTATTTTTAAATATAAATCTTATTATAATTGATAAAAAAATTTTAATTTAATTTATTAAAATTTTAAGACAATTTGAAATATAAAATAGTTGCATTTTATAATTAATGTTGGTGACATATTTTTTAAATAATAATAAATTGAAATAAAAATAATTACAAGTTAATTATAGAATTTGAACAAAATTTATAAAAAAACTATCACTCCTTATCGTCACTACTACTGACATAGTTTGAGCCAAGTAATTGTTTGACCATCTTTTTATGCTTGTTCACTTCTTTTACATTACGATCTAACTTCTCTTATGTACATTATAACTTAGTCTTTAGTGACTGGTTCTTCTCTTGAAGCGTTGTGATGAAGATGCACCAACAGGCTTAGGGTCATACTCAAGACCTTTGATGTACCCTGATCTTGTACCAAGAAAATTGTTGCAAATGTCATCGACATTGGGCTGATTCCCCTGAGACAATGATGTTTGCAACAACTCCTGCATCTTGTCCTACAATTTAAAGTACAAAATTGAGTTAAGTAAAAAATTATTACTTAGTATTACATAAAAAATAAACTGTAATATTAATTTTATTGTACATACATAATTAATTTGTGTCTCTTCAGATGTCCAGCCTTCACCTTCCTTATAGTGTGTTAGCTTGTACAGTGTAATCCTATCACAGTCTTATCCTTGGAGTTGAGTTTGACTCTCTTATATGAATTTAAAAAAATTAGAAGATAATAGAATTTATTGTATTAAGAAATAGAA
Source organism: Erythroxylum roraimae (assembly GCA_027568915.1). Lineage (NCBI taxonomy): Eukaryota > Viridiplantae > Streptophyta > Magnoliopsida > Malpighiales > Erythroxylaceae > Erythroxylum > Erythroxylum roraimae. Next base: position 4,460,308 of record JAOSBL010000007.1, read on the forward strand.
TAATAAGTTGAAAACGTTACACTTAAAAATTCTTATCGGATGACAATAAGTGATTTGGAGTTGGTATTATGAGGATTCTTCATTTTTGCTCTATTCACCTTGGTTTTCTCACACTTTTCCTAAATTAAGAGTAGTAGTCATGAAATGTATAAACAAAATTAATGGAATGAAATATGAAGAGAAATAAAACAAACTTGAACCTTCGCAGAGGCCCAATAATCACACATTTTACTCCAATTTTCTAGAGTGAGCCATTCTAGAACATGTCTCCTTGCCTCTTCATCGGAAGGGAAAGACTCGTAATATTTATGAAGTCTATATCGATGATCCTTCGCCCTTTGTTTCAACAGTGAACTAACACAGCTTGAAACCTCAAGCTTATCGATATCAACAATATTGAGTTTCATCTATGAAGAATACGTATAAGTTAACTTACTATTTTTGGTAAGTAAAATCGCAATACATATAATCAAACGAGTTGAAATATTATCGAAACTTTGTCCAAAGCATTTTGGAACAAGTTGTCTTCCTTTAACTCCCTAGTATGCTGAAGGCAAGGCAATTCATTCCTCACAATGATACCCAACTCATTGGACAATTTTGCAGAGTGAATCTTATCCAGAGGGCGACGTTGTGTGGGGTCAATGGTCACAGACAACTTGTAGTTCATTGCAACATTCATCCATTGCAACTCAGCTCCTTTTATGATACCTCTACCTCGTTTTCTAATGACATTATTGGAATCTGAAAATAAAAAAAATCATAATAAGAAAAACACACTAAACATGTAATGAGTAATTTCATCATTAATGTAAATGTGTTTGGTTAACAATAACAGACTTGAAGATCCCTTAGCACTAATAGACGATGTTGGTAAAGGTTGTTGTTGATTGTCTTCATTTGAGGATGAAATTGTTGGTTGTTGAATGATGGGGTCAGATTGAGTTGATTGTTGTGAGGAAGGAACTTCTTCGGTCGTTGCCACCCTCTTTCTCTTGTTTCTACCAGGTGCCATTATATTCAACAACTAAAACGAAATATAAAGATAACACATAATCTTAACTCAAACATCAATATTTCACATGAATATAAGGAGATCAGTAGTCAAATACTAAACATTCGGCATAACATTTCGCATAAACATAAGTGAAACATTAAAAATATGTATCTAGTCATCATAAATTAACATAAGTAAAACATCAACAACATAAGGCAATTATGAACATAACATTTCAAACAATACAAAAAATTTATTTACATTCAATCATCACGATCAAGATTTTGAAAATCATCATCATTAAATACATTATCATTGGATTCTTCATCACTAATATATTCGAGCAAAGTATCGTCATTGTCATTTAAGTCATCCTGAGTATAGTCTTCATCTGTTTGTAAGATAAGATGGGCTTGGACTTCATCTAGTTGAACTATATTGGGATCGACATCTCTCCTATGGAATAATGATATATCTGCATCTTGTACTGGAATGCCTTCGTTATTGAACTCCAATCCAATTTCTTGATAGTCTTCATCTACATCCTTATCCAATTGACCAATATCCCTTTTACAAAAATCAAAGACATTCCTTTATTGAAACTTTTGAACAATCTTCCAATTGTTACCCAATATAGTATCGTTGACATAGAAAACTTGTTTGACTTGACTTGCAAAGACAAAAGGATCATTATCATACCATGTCTTACTAACATTTATGGTAGTAATATGCCTGTTCACTTTCATGTCAGTTAGATCAAACCATTTGCATTTAAGTAGAACAACCTTCTTATCGTTGATGTAGTGCAACTTTATTATTTTATAGATGACATCGTAGAAGTCAATGAAATCGTCGTCATGGCATTCTTTAACGACAACCCCACAATTTTGACGTCTAACTCGAATATCTCGATCTTGAATGTAAAATCTAACCCCATTAACAATGCAACCTATGTATTTCTTCCCACAAATATGAGGCCCACATGCTAAACTATATAATGTTGTTGTCACTTCTTGCACGTTACGAATATGTAACCGTGTAATCTGTACGACAAATTGAAAATAAATATAAGGATGAGGCATATTCTGATAATTTCATAATATGTAATCAATATGAAACTTACTAGATTTCTAAACCATGATATAAAATTCTGCCTATGTCTTTCTTCAACTTTAATAATCCCTTTGCTGCGAATTGTCTCTCTATGTTCTCTATTTAAAAGAGACAATGATAGTAAGATCTCAGAGTGAATGAAGAAAATTGTAATATGATTGTTTGAATGAAAAGGAATATAATACTCCATGTATGTATCAACTTTCTCGCAATTGTTCAAAATATACTAATGACTGATTTCGAATTTGTCTTTAGTTAACTCCACATATTTACCCACACCAAGTGGCCGAACTTTTTGGGAGAAAATAGATAACCCACCATCATTATGCAAATCAAAATTATGTTCTGGTCTATTAAATCTTATCTCCACATCAGCTAAGTACATTGAACAATAAGTCAAGCATTCATTTGCTATATAAGCCTCTGCAGTAGACCTTTCTGGTCGAGCTCTATTACATACATAACGCTTAAGAGAGCATAAAAAATTGAACATAATCAGTTATAAACTTAGGAATTGTTACAAACAAAGAACATAGAAAAAACTTGATGAATTTAATATGAATTACCTTTCAATCAGAAACATCCATCGAAATTGAACCGGTCCACAAACTTTTGCTTCATATGGTAAGTGAATTGCCAAATGATCTATAACATCAAAAAACGATGGGGAATAATAGTTCAAGCTTACATAGAATCAATGTTATGTCTTTTTCTATTTTATCAAGCTCTTCAACTTTAAGTGTCTTGCGACATAATTTCTTAAAAAACTCTCCCAATTGACCCAAAGTAACAAACACATCCTTCAGCAAACACCCACGTATTCCAACAGGAAGTAATCGTTGGAAAAGTACGTAACAACCATGAATTTTCAACCCTGACACTTTTCCCTCTTTAACATTCACACAACGACCTATTTTTTATGCATACCCATAAGAAAATTTGACTGAATAGAGGAACTGACAGAATGATTGTTTCTCACTTTTTGACATGTTGTAACAAGCAGGGGGAATAACATATGACCCATCATCTCTTCTTTTCAAATGCACGTCCTTTCTAATATTCATGTCTTCCAAGTCAAGTCTAGCCTTAATTGTATCATTGGATTTCCCATTAATTCCCATGGCAGTCCCTAAAATGGACTCACAAAAGTTTTTCTCAATATGCATGACATCAAGATTGTGCCTCAGTAGTAATTCCTTCCAATATGACAAGTTGAAAAATATGGTTTTTTGTCCAATTCAGTTCGACATCATTTCTCTTTCGCTTTTTATTGCTTGGGTGTTTACCAAGTGTAATGTCACCCAAATGTGATAGCTGGTAAACAATATCATCACCGAACAACTACATCGGAGCTTCACATAATTCTGCTGTGCCATTAAACAGTTTACTTCTTCGTCATCTATGCCCATGTTTCAAATAACGACGATGACCCGTAGAACATATTTTACTTCGTATCCTCATTGCATATGTTTGATGGTTACACACAAGACAAGCTATATACCATTTAGTGCTCCACCTAAACAAATTCCCATAAGCTGGGAAATCATTTATAGTCCATAAAACAATAGCATGCATTATAAATGTTTCGTCTTCAACAACATCAAAAGTTTGTAATCCTAATTCATCAAAAGTTTGTAATCCAAATTCCTATAGATTATTTAAGTCATCAATTAATGGTTTCAAGTATACATCGATGTCCTTACTAGGAGCAGTAGGTCTTGGAATAAGCAAAGACAACAACATAAAAGGCTCCTTCATACACTTCCATAGAGGTAAATTGTATGGGACTATAATCACCTGCACCAAATGTTGATCCTTTTGTGACGCTTTTATAATTAGTCGCTAAAGGCTTAGTTTTAATGACGATTTAGAAAATCGTCGCAATATGTTCACTTTTAGCGACAATTTCTGGAACATCGCAAAAAACACACCTAAATGTCTACTTTGTTGTAGTATAGGAGCCTTCCAGTCAAGCTCAGAAATAGGCAGGGAAACAATTATTCTTCTTTAAAGTTTTAAAAGAATTTATTTAAGGAGTAAACATCAATCTCAATTTGGTAAAATAAATAGTATATATCAGCATATAAACGAAGACTTCTTTTAGGGAGGTGAACACAGTGGTGGAACTTGGAAGCAGATATTCCGAAATGAAATTGGTCCTGCTAGATGTCGAGATCCATATTTTTTATAATTGAAATCTGGTAAGCGAAGGCCTTAATCTTAAGAATTTTGACTTGTCCTTACTTCTATCAACACTATTCCTATGTAGGTAAGAAACGCGTCTCATTCGCTCTTTCAAGCCTTAGTGTTTTTTTTTTTGAATTTTTTTAGTAGCTCTTTTAATCTAGAGATTAGGTAAAAAATATTAAAATTTGATTATGAGTATAATAGCTTTTTCAATCTATGTAAATTTCTCTATTTTTGAATTGAAATTCATATTAAATTTTGGTTATAATTTATCTCTAATTATTTCCTTTGTTAATTGTAATTTATCTGGGTAAAATGAAATATGTCGGTTGGATTATGGATGATATTTGTCAATTACAATTCTAGGTATAATTTCAATTCAAATAGAAATTTATTCGAGTAAATTAAGATCATAGTTAATAGTTTTTATCATTTATTTCCTTCTTCAATTGTAATTTGCCTTTCTTTCATTTATTAAGTCGTAATTAACATTTTCTGATTTATGGGTTCAACTGATTTTGTATATATAAAATTAATTTTATAGATTATTGATGAAATATGGTTTTAATGTTTCTATAATGTGGATATTTTTGTTAATTTTTGTTTTCTTTGGTGAAAAGTGGATCATTGTTAGTTTTTGATGTTTTAGAATTACTTGAGAAATCAAAAATGGATTCTAATTATGATAGCTTTTTTCATAAAATTTGCTCTATGTTTTTATTTGTAATATAAGATATCAATTTTTGCTTTGTATTTTTTCTCTATCGTAGATATATAATACTATTGATATATTTTTGTAATATATAGTAAAACCATTTTTGTTCAGTTATGTCTGCCTTCTTCTTTCGATTTTATATATGTGCTTTAGTTCTTTTTCTAGTCCAATTGTGTTATAATTATTTTATATGATATTGTCTAAAAAGCATTTGTCTAGAAGTTAAAAAATTAAAAAAAGAAAATAAGTAGAATATTTAATAGAATCCCAAAAAAAGCTATCAGTAAATTTGTTAAAATAGTAGGTGAATATAAATTTGAATAATCTAATGAAAAATTAATGATGAGATTCATATTCACGAGGATGTTAGTAATTTAAGTGAGTATAATCATATAATAGATGCATCCAATTTAGAAAATTTTAAGGTAGATGAGCAATTATTTCCTTCTTTGAATATTTATGATCCTAGAAATTGGGATAATCTTGAGAATAAAGCAAAGGACATTTTAGTTATACTAAATGTTTGTTAATACGGTTTATTTATTAATTTCTCTTCATTCTACTATGAAATTTGATTGAATATATCATTTAAAATTAGAGAATCATTCTTGTAAAAGTAGGGATTCTTCTTTTGAAATTATAATTAAATAACACTGGAGTTTACATTGGTTAGTAATGAGAAGGACACTGATCACTCTTCGATCATTTGAACTAATTAACATAAGGTTTTGCATTATATGTATGATTATTTTTATACCTATATAGACGCCCTTGTTTAGAAGAAGTCGCCAAATAAAGGACCATAGGTCAAAAGTTTGTCTCGAAGTGGAAAATGGGTGATGAGCAAGATCGATTGTTGCCTGTTGCAAATGTGCGTCGAATTATGAAGCAAGTTCTGCCACCAACAGCCAAGATTTCCAAAGAAGCCAAAGAAACAATGCAAGAGTGTGCAACAGAATTTATAAGTTTTGTGACAAGTGAGGCAGCTGACAAGTGTCACAAAGAGAATAGGAAGACAGTGAACGGAGATGACATCTGTTGGGCTCTCAGTTCTCTAGGATTTGATGGCTATGCTGACGCTATTCTAAGGTATTTACACAAGTTTAGAGGAGCTGAAAGGCAAAGAGCTAACCAAAATAAAGACAGTGCTTCTGGAAAAAAAGATGAAGAATCGAACCATAAAAATACCGAACCAGACTGCCAAATTGGCACTTCCACTCTGCTAGAGTTTAGGGTTCTTGACAAGGGTAATAGCTCTCTCGCTGAGGCCTCCTGAGCAGTACTGCGCGTACCTACTATGCTTTGGCATGCCTTTAAGAAGGTGAAAAAAAGAAGAAAAAGAAGAGCTTGGCGAGAACCAGTTTCAATAAGATATAAATAGTTATCTCCGTATGAGCATTGTATCTCATACAAGTTTGCTAAGGCTTTTCAATAACTCCGCTACTAGATGCTCTTACGTTGTGTTTCAGTGTCCACTCGAAGCTTGGCTGCTCACCTTCTTGTAGTATACTTCTTTCCCTTAAATGTTCAAGTGAAAAATGGTGAGAGTTGATGATATTGCTTGTAATGCGCATGAAAACTTATCATTGTTGTTTGCAAGTAATATCTATGCGCTCATATGGTAGATTTAAATATAAGAGGTCCAAATGCACTTGAAGTTCAGTTAACAAAGA
>JAOSBL010000007.1:4497802-4512572 GCA_027568915.1 Erythroxylum roraimae
GGAGAGTCAGCCACTGAGTCCCCTGAGCAATTTGGAAGTCAACAATATGAATTCGGTCCTCATTTCTGCAGGCTTCAACAATGGCTCCATTAGCTGCCATGTAACCGAACTTCAGGTACGGGGAAACTTCATACAGGATATGCATGTAGGAAAGCAGGTCCTTGCTTTCAAGCTCTCTACATCCAAGTACACGATATATGTTAGTTCCTGATAACTCCTTCCTAGCTACCAAGCCTTCTATCAAGTAAGCCCCAAGGCGCTGTATCGGTTCTCCACTGATGGACACAACAGCTCTAGCCCTTTCAGTCAACCTATCAAAGTCAGTACTGTTGTTTTCAGCAAGAGCTTTAGCACAAGCAATCAACGCTTGCTTCAAATTTCCTGGCGTTTTGTTATGTAAAGAAGCTTCCTCCACTGCTTTTTGACGTTTCTCATCAGAAGCACCTTCCCCTGGCCGCCTATGTCTAGAGACAAACGATGGATTAGGCTGAATTAACTGAGAAGCCAGTTGTTGCCCCTGGATCCAGGACTCAGTTCTCTGACATGACGCCTGCGGTCTATTACTTTCCTCAATGGAAGCATTAGGGATGGTCGTATCTTCATCATCATCAGGCCCCATTAAAGCAGTCTCCAGTTGCTGCAGAGCATGTTTCACGTTCTGAGTAGAACTTGAGTCTTGCAGCAGCGAAGGGCTCAACCTATGAAGGTAAGTTGTCGACTCAATCGAAGAGTTACAGCAAAGACTGATGCCTGAAATATTATCCAAAGAGCTAAGCTGCTCCTGACTATCACTTAACGTATCACAATCAAATTGTGTTGAAAAGGCTGAGCTTGGTGAGTTTCCTATTTCAAACTTGAGTGGCCTACTAAGCAGCAGCGATGGACGGGGTGATGAGTGGGATAGACCTGCACCAGTGACACCATAACTCAAAAGGCGTTGTGATTCCATACTACACAGAAAGAAAACTTGGGTCTTTAAAGAAATTCCAACCTGCGAAATCAAAGCAATAGAAGCAGCTAAGCCTACAATATGGTATCATAACTCATGAATCTTCTAGCTGAAAATCTAAGGCGTATAAAATAACTGCAACATAGATTGAACTAACTTTCTAAACTAACATCATATTCAATACAACATGATTCTCTCATAGCGCAAAAATTTACGGCCTGTTTCTTACAACTGTAAAGGAAATGATGAAGGTGCATCTGACCAACCTCCATAATCTAAGCAGCAGCTTGAAGATTACATATATCTCTTGATGCACAATGAAGTTGGTTCAATGTAAACTTATCGCCCATTTTAACATAGTCTGTATCTTTATTTTATAATAATCAACCCCACAACACACCAGTGGATTCGTGTACGCTTGATAGGTGGAATACGTAAAAAATGAAACAAACTGAGCAAATAAACCAAAAACATAGCTGACCATAAGCCAAGTTCAGAATAAAGACTTCTTAGGTTCTACCTACTTATTGCTCACTGAACAAAATGGAGCAAAAGTTAGATGACATAAAAGTCATGCAACAGAAACGACCAATCCAAAGATCTAAATTAAACCCAGTTTTTTCGCAAGCCGCAAATCACTTATAAACTCAACACACAAAAGCCGTAAGCTTGATCGACCCCAAGTCCTTTCACAATATTCTCTTCATTCTCTTTAACCAAAGAGAACAGACCATATATGAAATACACGTACAGAAAAACAGAGGAAGTAAATGTCAGCGAAGCACGAAGACACTTGAGAACTTAGAAAATGAAGAGCTGCCCCTATATGTCCGGAGGGGAATGGAGAGCTGGCTTGTACTTCAGCGATTCATCTTACCAACATAGGAACAGGGACTGCCTCCCCTATGGGAGGGGCTGCTACGTCCTCGGCTGGTCAGCCTGAGGTGGAGCTACCCCATAGCGGTGGGGACGATCCATCTGCTATTGTTACCGAAGAGGGGGAGATTCCTCCTGAATTGCCTAAGCAGGCCAGGAGTATGGTGACAAGAAAGTCAGCCAAGAAGAAGAAGCATAAGGGGGTCATATCCCTGAATGCCTTTTCTAGATGATGTCCTTGTTAATGTGGAATTCGAGGGGGCTGAATGATCCCCTCAAACAAATGATGGTTAAACAGATTGTTGCTGCTTCGAACCCTGTTTTGGTAGGCTTACTGGATACGAAAATTAAAGCTTTAGCTCAGCAAAGGGGTTTGGCCTTTTTGGGACCTCAATGGAAATGGTTTACCAATCATGTTTATGATTATAACGGACGTATTTTGTGTTGGTACAACTCGGAGAAAATTGCAGTCCGTGTTCTTACGATGGGAGCCCAATTTTTGCATCTATGTTGCACAGACAAGGATAACATCCAATTCATGGTTACTCTTCTATATGCGGCTAACTTTACTTTCCAACGGTTTGATTTGTGGAATGCACTGATGGACTTCCAAAGAGGTCTGACTTGCCCATGGCTGGCTGCTGGTGATTTTAACTGCTGTCTTCACTCTACTGAGGTGGAGGGTGGGACTCGTTTTCATGGTAGCTTGGGTAGCGAACACCCACAACTTTTCCGTAACACTGACCTGGTTGATCTGAGAAGTAAGGGCCGGCGGTTCACTTGAGAAAACAAGCAGAAGGGGAACATGTATATCCCGAAAAAGCTAAATATCAGTTAGCAGACTGCATTAGCAGTTTGAGGCTGTTTTTTGTGATATGATTTGTTTCCTCTTTCCTTTCATGTGATGCTGGTGCTTTTGTGATTGTGGCCCGGAAGACTTTCTCTTTTGTCTTACTTTTCTGGGTTTGCTATTCTTTGTACATTGTTATCGATGTTTCTTTGATAATTTATAATATCTTAAATTTTCACAAAAAAAAAAAAAGTAGAGCAGTAATGTACTAACCAGAAACTGTGTCGAGAATAAGGAAAGATTGAAGATTTTGCCTTGACACTTGAGAACTGATATATTCTTTTGACTAAACAACCATAAGAGCTGATTTCTTTCAGAGCGTCGATTTGGTGAGTTTTTGATTACTTCTGAGGACAGAATTCAGAGAGAAAAAGAAGCAGCCAAGTCTCAAGTATATATGCAGGAGGTACAGCGAGAGCCGGATAGATTTGACGGAGACTTTGTACGGAAAAAACGAAGGCACGCGAGAAGGCGTACGTGAACCATGTTTTGTTACTTAAATGTGAAAACTGGAAAGTGAGAACATATCATGATTTGGGATTGCAAATACTGGTTAATCAATAACAATATCATAATTAATAATCTCTACAATACAAGGGAAGGGAAGTGGACCTCTCAATCGATGACTGTTGAGTCCGTAATATATCAACCCCTCCTCTGCTTTCACGTGTGGATATTGCCAAAGCCGAAAGCCGAAAGCCGAAATCCAGAAGGAGGAGAGTGTGTTCCCATTTCTCACCATTTGTTGACATCATTCCCTACTTGTGCATTAAGGTTGATATTCTCTAAAGCCACGTTGGCAATTATGGGTCCCACTTAATTTATCATATTAAAAAATTTGCTTTCCTCCTCCTCTTTCTTCTTCTTATTCTTATTATTTTTTTTTGATTTTATCTTCTTATTCTTATTATTATTATTAACGGAAATATGATTGTTAATAATATTATTTTTATTTTTATTGTTACTATTATTTACATATATTAGTTATTTTTATTTCATTTTATTATTATTATTATTATTATTATTATTATTATTATTATTATGTTTGTATATTTTAATTTATTTTTCTTTTTTGGTTATTTTATTCTAATTTTACTTTTATTATTTTTTATTTTCATTCATTCATGTGAGTTATTTAGAAATAACCTATCTATTAATTAGAAGTAAGTTTGTGTGCTAATGAACCTTTCTAGATTTTGTCTTTTAGTATTATTGTTGTTGATGTAAACATTTCGCTTGTCATATTCATTTATATGTTCAAATCTCATTAAATGAACCAATTGCTTGTAGTTATTTTTACACCAAAAAAAAGAAATTTATTGTCTTTAATTAGTTTAAAATATAAATTTACTAAAATCAAGTATAATGAATTTATTATATTCAATTAGCTTAAATTATGAATTTATTAAAACTGCCTGATTTTGAGCCCCAAAAAAAAAGGTTATTTCTACTGTGAGATTATCACAAGTTTCTTCTACAAATGATATACACTAATGGGCAGTCAACATCAGTTAATCATGTTAAAAAGACCAACGAAGAAATTCCAGTTCACGATATTCATCCTTACTGCTTGGAAATGCAATTGTGAACCTAATTCTTCTCTGTGAATGCCTTGGCCCAACAAGTACTTGAATGGAAACGTGTAAGTACATGGCCCAATTAGATATATTTTGTTTTTTTTGTTAGGACTAGCTATACTATATATTCGGACAACTCAGAGTGTCGATTAGACCGTTACAGTACAGTAGAGAAATGACGGTTTTGGATTAGAAACGTGATACTAATACGTGATCTAGAAAAAGAAACTAGTATTAGAATAGATTAAAAACTATAGTATCTAACGTCTTACGCATGTGAATTGATAATATCATTAAAGATAATACGTGATTAAGAAAATGAAACTAGTATTAGAATAGATTAAAGGCTATAGTATCTAATGTCTTACGCATGTGAATTGATAATATCATTAAAGATAATTATTTTCAACCTTAATTTCTTTGTGTTAATTATATCTTAAGATTGACTTATCTTTTGAATCTAAATGATTATTTACAGTCTAAAGATAAAATAAAAAATCTGCAAAATAAAGTGCATCTATATTGATGAACAAAACTAATAGAAATGTTTATGATGATTAGGCAATGACACTTTCAACGAATATCCCAAGTTTTTTATTTTAAAACTGCAATTAAAACATTTCAAATTTTGTTTAAATCTTATTTTGACCAAGTTTAGATGATAATTGCTCGAGTTATGATCTCTTGGAGTCAAAAAATAGCAGTAGAAATGATCGCAACATCAATAACAGTGTAGGTTAAAGTGAATATAAAAGAGACCTAAGTGAAATAGGAAAGATATAAAATGAGAGAGAGAATGATTCTTACATAAGTACACCCAATATTTATGGGACAAGCCAATCTTATATAAAACTTGTGTTGATTGGCTGATGAGGCGATATATGTCGGAGGACGAGATGTTGGATATATTAACAAAATGTCACGAAGTACAGCATGCTGGCCATTATGGAGCAAACAAAACAGCAGCTCGAGTACTTGAGTATGGATTCTATTAGCCACATCTGTTTAAGGATGCTTAAGCTTTCGTACCATAATACGATCATTGTTAGAGAGTAGGTAACATCTCCAAAAGAGATGAGATGCCTTAATCCAACATCTTAGAAGTCTAAGTCTTCGATGTATGGGGCATCACCTTCATAGGTCCTTTGCCATCCTTCATGGGAAACACATACATTTTAGTGGAGTGGAATACGGATCTCGTTGGGCCAAAGTTGTGGCATCTCCAACTAATGATGGGAATGTCATATAGAAATTCATCAAATAGATATTCAACCGATTTGGAATGCCACAAATAATAATAAGCAATGGGGGAATGCATTTTTATAACAAATCTTTTGATACTCTATTAAAAAGATACGGAGTCCACCATCGAGTTGCCACTCCTTATCATCCACAAACGAGTGGACAAGTGGAAGTCATGAATTGAGAACTCAAATGAATTCAAGAAACGATGGTGAATAGTTCTAGAAAAGACTAGGCATTAAAGCTAGATGATGCCTTATGGGCTTATCGAACCGTTTCTAAAACATCTATCAGAACAACACTGTTCAGACTTGTATATGGTAAAGCTTGTCATTTACTTGTGGAAGTAGAACATAAAGCATATTGTTAAAGAAGTGGTCTAAAGGCAATCGCCTTTAGCACTTATTGTACAAATCTTTCTGATTAATAAAAAGGCTTTTTCGTTAATTTGATGTTCATGTTCTTTATAAATTGATAGTGATCTTAAATCGAATTAATGAATTCCTTAATACATTACATAACATGAAGAAAATCATTATCAGATCATGATAATGTGATTTCTATCATGTGTAATTGTGTTAGTATCTAAATTATCCCTAGTTATAGGATTAATGAGATAGGACATTATTAATCCGAACAGAGTAGCACATGTTATACTCCTTGATTAGATCAAGTAGTAGATCTCATAAGATGTAAGCATGAGTTATTTAGAGTTAACATATGGATGCTTGCCAAAAGTAGTAAGTATATTGGATGACCTGCTATGAGAAAATCATATGGATAATCTATTTTATTGTCAATGATAGTCTCATCACAGCAATTATGCAAATATCCTTAGACTTGAGGTACTCAAGGATATCTTGGATATTAATTCTATAATTTGACTCTATTCCTTGTTGCCTTTTAGAGGTTGCTCATAGGGTGGTGATTAGGTACAACTTAAGGTATTTGAAAGTAATTGAGTAGCCAATAAAGGATTCACCACTCCTGATAGAAGGAAATTATACCCACGGCCTCTTATCATGGTCATTACTCGGGAATCTCTGGCCAGAGTGGAAATGTCATGAAGATAGTCTTCAGTGACATATCCAATTGAGTAATGAGCCTTGGAGACAAGAACTAATATCACTTGGACTAGATGTGACGTAGTCAGTCTAATGGGAGTTGACACTTTAACCATACTCTGAAACAAGTGGGGTATAGATGGTGAAAGGATGAATTGCATGGGAACATTGTTTATAAAAGGGTTCGTAGTCAAACCACTAACTTTTTGGTCAATTGGAGATCATGATGTGTTACTAAATACTGCTCATGACTTACTTGAATTAAGTGTTAATTCAAGTGGCCAATATAACCAGGAACCTAATGGGTCACACTATTGAAGATGTGAAGAATGAGTAAATTGGTTTTGGATGGGGATCCAAGATATGAGACATGCATGACTAAGCTACACAAGTGTGGTAGTTTAGGGTCATTTGATTCTGAATTATATGACACATGTGAATCTTACTTATTAGGTAAGATGACAAAATTACCCTTTAAAGAAGGGGTGGAAGTTTCATGCTAAATTAAGTGGAATTAAAAGCCACTTAATTCCCACTAACTCTCCATTGATGTTAAGGGTTAGAGGAACGCCAAAGGGTGTAAGAAACATCAATTTTTGTGTAAGTGTTGTGTGAAAAAAAGAGATTTTTGGTGAAGTGTTCATCATCTTCTCTCACTCTCTATAAACACTCTCTCAAAGAATACATCACAAAGCTAAAATTTTGTATGTATTCTAACCATTCTTCCTAAAAGGTTTCAAGTTTCGCTCTTCATGCGAATATCATTAGATATGTTTTCCTTTGGTCGATGTGGTTTACTACAACCTAAAGAGGTGAAGACAACAAAAAACGAAGGAGATTGTAAGGTATACATCTTAAGTTCATGTTTTGTTAAAGTTACATCTAATGACACTTGAAAGTTCTTGGTTTTTTCGATTTTGTATTATATTTTTGCTTTTTTTTTTCTATTTTTGATGCATATGATGCAAGATCAAAACCCAACAGTGGTATCAGAGCCATCTTGTAGCTATTAGATGTAGTTTCTATTACGTGTGCAATAGGATTGCATGGTTGTGACAACTGAGGTTCTGTTCTTAGAAAATTCGAAATTAAATTATAAAACTTTGTTTCCATTATTTTCTTTCACTTTTCTTCTAATGAGATGTTGTAGATGGTTTTGATGATTGAAAATTGATTTTAATGTGATTAAAATATTTATTTTTGAATTTTATACAACATGCATGAAAATTGTTTTCCCGCAGAACACATGATGTTAGTTGGCTAAATTATTGAGGTTGAACATGTTTTTCTTGGAATTTGATTATGGAAAAATTATGTAAACATATTTAGAATGTGTTTAATCCTATGAAATTTCTCCAAAAATAATTAAAGATTTTTAAATTAATTTTTCAACCAGTAAACAGATCTGGTTGGTTTTGTTGAAATTGATGGAACTGTTTTGTTTGATAATTTTGTATGTGTATGTTTCATTTCCAGAACCTTAAAAATATTTTTATGTGATAAAATGTGTTATTTTGATGCCTTATGCATGTCAAGATGAATTTTCTCAAAATTAGATTTACAAAAAAAAAATAGATGTCAAATTTGTCATTTTTATATATCTAGGTATTGTTTTGGTTATCTTGATGATTTTGGGTGATTCCAAAATTATATTTGATGAACTTGAAATGACATGGAGATGCATGGAATGATAATTTGATGTTTTGAAAATTTTGGGAAATATTGGAAATTAATTTTGAATTAATTTAAGTGAAGCATTAAATTTTCTAGTACGACTAGAAAGTGACATGTGTGACAAAATTAAAGTGTTTAATTTTGACATCCAATAATTAATTTTAAGGTATATTAATTTTGAATTAATTTTTGGAGATTGGAGTTTAATTTAATTTGATTAATATTAAATTCCAAATCGAAATGACATGCAAAATTAAATTTCGCCGAGATTGAAATTAGTAAGCAATTCGATTCAAGAGTTAAATCGACTTCCAAATTTTAGGATCCATAAATTGTCACAACCAATACTTATGTGTTTAATTTCATGCATTAGAGAATGCATGTTAGGATTGTTTGCATTTGTATGATGGATGGTTATGGACTTCAGCCCAATATGATTGGGGTGCCTATATCATGCTATATAGCTATAGTAACTATGTATATATATATATGATATATACAAGACCATCCTAGTTAGATGAGACCAAAGTAGAAATCCTTCAGTGAGAATATTAAAACTAACGCCTTCCATTAATATAGTGAGAACCAGAGTTCTTTTAGAGTTAGGGTTTTTGGGCAAACCTAAGCTCGCTGTACTCGAATATGTTCGATAATTTGATTATGAATGCATAAGTTGCAAGCTCTATATGTTTGATATATATATATATATATATATTTATATTAGATGCGTGTTAAATTGCAATTTTATATATATGATTATTACATGTAATTTTATATTTGACGAGATGAATGATATTAAATCCCTTACTAAACTATTAAGTGCACACTAAGAATATGATTATAGCCTTCCATATTATAATGATAAAGTCAAGCTCTGTTTAATTTTAGGCTTGTAGATCAAACTCAATGTCACTTTAATCCAAATATGTTTAGTCTTATAAAAGTGGGTCGTACTTAACTAAATTTGTGTGATTTGGATGAGCAAACTCATGATCACATAAATTTAGAGACAGGGTTAGGAACAAGATAAATGATATGTTTTGGCAAGAGTTATCACTTAAGTAATCTAGGAGTTATATAAGATGTGATTGATAAAATTATAATATAAAATAGAAGTTAAGAGAATGAACAAGAACGCTTTCATGCTTTCTTATCTAGTAAGAAAGTCTCAATCATATTCTATTGAGTATAATTAAAGAAGAAAGTGTAATATCAGTCAAAAATGCATCAAAATATAAGTACTCAACTTATAAGTTTATTTGTCACTATAGTTGTCATTGCCACATTTTCATTGCTCTTGTGATTCTTTTAAGAGATAGGGGGAAAAAATAGAGAACCAATAAAAAGTGTATTTGAGAAGACAAATATAAGGGTTAAAGAGAAAATACATAGAGCTAAGATACAAGAGCAATAATGAAAATTTCAAAAGAAAGAGAGAGAACTAGTTAAAAGAAAGAAGCAATAATAAAAACACAAAGAAAAAGATGGGAAAGAGAGAGAAGGCATTGGCTTTTGCGTGAAGGTTCATCTTCACTAATACCAACTCATCTAGCTAATATCAACTCTCTTTCTCTGATCAATCGATGAAGAATTCTTATTGACTATTTGTTGTCAACAATTATGGGAAGCTTTCAACTTTCTCTTGAAAAGAAACCAAATTTATTATAATTACTCTTCAACAAATTTTCAAGGTATCAAATTGTCTAATTCAATAAATATATGTTTGTGACTTTTCCTTTTAAATTGAACTTTGGAACCAAGTTAAACCATAAAGATCAAAAAATTGAGTCCGACTTAAAGCCTTAATTTTTTTTTATTTAACCCAATTTTGTACTGAAACCTAATTAACTTAATTTTTATCCATTAATATTGAATAGAGGTCTAATCAGATTGCACTAAATTTGAGCCAACTTACCATTATAATTATAATACAATAGAGAAGGGTTTTGGCGATGAAATATAATGTTGTGGAAAGAAACAAAATTGTCGCAAAAAGTATTTAGCAATGAAAAAAATTGTCAAACAAATGGTCGCTAAAACCCGATAGCAAAAAATTATTTGTGATGTTTTCAAGAAATTGTCGCCCATGAGATTTTGCTACGATCATCACTTCATCGTAAATAAGAATATGCGACGAGAGGAGAAATAGTCACAGATCACTTATTGCCACGTTTAATTTTGGTCGGTAAAGGTAATTAGCTTCATTAATGTAGGCGTAAATAATAATGTTTACTAACGATTTATTTTCGTAGCAGAATATATTTAGCTACTAAAATTAAAGCGTAGCTAAATGTTGTTAGAGACGTTATGGAAAGCGTAGGTAAAGAGATTTAGTGATGATTTTATATTTGTAGCTAAAAACTTTTAGTGACGAATATTTATTTTTAATTTAACTTCCCCATTACCAATTTAATATTTAATTATAATTATTAAAACAATTTCAGTTCATGTTATTGTTTTTAACATAGTTTGAATTATAATTTATTCACATTTGGTAATAACTATTGGTGACATATTGTTTAAATAATAATAAATTAAAATAAAATAAAAATGTTTCATAATTAAAAATGAAATGCATTTAATACAAAAACATGTGATTAAATGTTAATTACAAAACTTAAGAAAACAATTTATTGACAAACTAAGACTCCTCATCGTCACTGCTATTTACATACTGTGATCCCAAGTATTTGTTTGACCATCTTTTTTAGCTTGGTCAACTCTTTTTCAGTATGATCTAGTTTTTGCTCATTACGTTGTAATTTTTCTCGAGTATGATCTAAATTTTCTTCCTTACATTGTAAATGAGCTTTAAGCGACCAGTTCTCCTATTGAATCGTCGTTACATATGCTGATCATGACGATGATAAACTAAATGACTTAGGGCCATGCCCAAGACCTTTGATATACCCTAATATACCTTTACAAATGTCATCCAAATCGGGCTCATTCCCTTCAGACAATGATCTATGCAAGAACTCCTCCATCTTGTCCTACAATTTTAAAAACAAAATTGAGATGTAATTTGAATATTATTACATAGTATTACATAAATAAATAAACTTTAAAATTAAAATTTTTATACTTAAATAATTATTTTGTGCCTCATCAAATGTCTAGCCTTCACCTTTCTTGTAGTGTTTTAGCTTATAGAGTGTGATCTTATCACACTCTAGTCCATGAAGTTTAGTTTGGCTCTCTTATATGAATAAAAAAATTGGAACACATTAGATTATATTGTATTAACTAATAGAATAACAACTTCTAAACATTACACTTACAAATTTTTGTTATACGACAACAAATGATTTTGAGTCAATGTTGTGGGGAGTTTTTATTTTTACTCTATTAACCTTGGCTTTCTCACACTTCTCCTAAAAAAAGAGAAGAGATTGTCATTAAATGCAAAAAAAAAAAAATTAATGGAAGGAAATATGAAGGGAAAGAAGACAAACCTTAACCTTTGTAGAGGCCTAATAATCAGACATTTCACTCCAATTTTCTGGAATCACTGATTCTGGAACATGTCTCTTTGTCTCCTCATCTAAAAGAAAAGAGTTGTAGTATTTATGAAGTCAATAACGATGATCCTTTGCCCTTTGTTTCAACAGTGAACTGACACAACTTGAAACTTTAAGGTCCTCGAAATCGACGATATTAAGCTTCATCTGTGAACAACACGTATAAGTTAACTTACTCTTTAAATAAGTAAAACCATAATGCATATAATAAAATGAATTTTAAAATTATCGAAACTTTTTCCAAAGCATTTTGTAGCAAGTTGTCTTCCTTCAATTGCTTGGCATACTGAAGGCAAGGTCATTCATTCCTGACAATGACTCCCAACTCACTGGACAAGTTTACTAATTGGATCTTATCAATAGGACAACGTTACGTGGGGTTAATATACACAGACAACTTGTTGTTCATTGCAACATTCATGCGTTGCAACTCAAATCCTTTAGTGATACCTCTACCTCTTTTTCTTATGTCAGTATTGGAACCTGACAACAAAATAATAATGATAAAAAAAACACATTAAACATGTAAATATATATTTGAGCATAACTATAAATATAAGTGGTTAATAATAATAGACCTTAAGATCCCTCGGTTAGATGTAGATTGTTGCTGCCTTCATTGGAGGATGAAATCGGTGGTTGTTGATCGATAGGGTCAGATTGATTTGGTTGTTGTGGGGGAGGAACATCTTCGATAGTTACCACCCTTTTTCCCTTGTTTCTATCAGGTCCCATTATATTGAATATCTATAAATGAAATATCAATATAACGCATAATCTTTACTCAAACATCAACAGCCCACATGAATATAATTCAAACATAAGTCAAAACTAAACATTTGGCATAAACATAAATAAAACACCAACATTCCCATAAACATAAATAAAACATCAATAATATGCATTAATTCATCCTGAATAAACATAAGTTAAACATCAACAACATAAGTCAAATATGAACATAACATTTCAAACAATATAAACAATTTATTTACATTCAATCATCATTATCAAGATTTTGAAACCATCATCATTAATTACATTATCATTGGATTCTTCATCACTAATATATTCGACTAAAGGATCATCTTTGTCATTTAATTCATCCTGAGTATAGTCTTCATCTATTTGTACGTTAAAATTGGCTTGGACATCACCCAGTTGTACTATGTTAGGATCAACATCTCTCCTATGGAATGATGATATATCTACATCTTCTATTTGAATAGCTTCATTATTGAACTCCAATCCAATCTCTTGATAAACGTCAACTGCATTCTCATTGAATTGACCATTATCCCTTTCACAAAAATCGAAGACACTTTAGTGTTGCAATGCTTGAACAACCTTCCAAATGCTACCCAATACAGTATTGTTGAGGTAGAAAACTTGCTTCACTTGACTTGCAAGGATAAAAGGATCATTATCATACCATATCTTACTAACATTGATGCATGTAATATTCCCGTTCACTTTCATGTTAGTAAGATTAAACCATTTGAACTTAAATAGAACAACATTCTTATCCTTGATGTAGTGCAACTCTATTATTTAAGAAATGACATTGTAAAAGTTAATAAAATTGTCGTCATGACATCCATTAACAACATCCCCACAAATTTGGCTTCTAAGTCGACTATCTCGATCTTATATGTGAAATCTCACCCTATTAACAATGCAACCTGTATATTTTTTCCCACAAATATGAGGCCTATATGCCAAATTATATAATGTTATTGTCGCTTCTTGCACGTTATGGTTATGTAACCATATCATCTATATGACAAAATGAAATTATAAGTTATTCTAACATATAAATTTTCATATGTTCATAATATGTAATCAATATGTAACTTACTTGATTTCTAAACCATGATACAAACTTCAGCTTATGTTTTTCTTCAACATTAATAATCCCTTTATTGCGAATGGAATCTTTTTGCTCTCTATTTAAAAAAGTAAATGACAGTAAGGAAATGAGATTCAATGAAAAATTCTAATATGATTGTTTGAATGAAAAGGAATATACGTACTCTATATATATATCGACTTTCTCACAATTGTTCAAAATATACCAATGGGAAATTTGGAATTCGTCTTCAGTTAACTCCACATATTTACCCACACCAAGTGGCCTTACTTTTTGGGAGAAAATTGACAACCCACTCTCTTCATCAAAATCGAAGTTACGTTCTAGTCTATTAAATCTTGTCTCCATATCACTTAAGTATATTGAACAAAATGTCAAACATTCATTTGCTATATAAACCTCTGCAATAGACCCTTTAGGTTGAGCTTTATTACATACATAATGCTTAAAAGAGCATAAAAACCTGAAAAAACATAAAATATTAGGATTTGTCAATAACAAATAACTTTGAACAAGGTAAAAGTTAATATGAATTACCTTTCAATTAGGAACATCCATCGAAATTGAACTGTTCCATAGAGTTTTGCTTCATATAGTAAGTGAATTGCCAAATAAACCATAACATTAAAAAACGATGGGGGAATACTAGTTCAAGCTTACATAGAATCAAAGCTATGTCTTTTTTCATTTTGTCAAGCTCTTTATCTTACAACATAATTGCTTAAAAAACTCTCCCAATTGACCAAAGTTACGGACATATCCTTTTGCAAATACCCACGTATTCTAACAGAAAGTAATCGTTGCAAAAGTATATGACAATCATGACTTTTCAACCTTGGTACTTTTCCCTCTTTAACATTCATACAACGACCTATATTTGATGCATACCCATCAAGAAACTTCACTGATTGGAGAAATTGATAGAAATATTGTTTCTCCCTTTTTGACATGCTGTAACAAGCAGAGGGAATAATGTATGACCCATCATCTCTTCTTTTCAAATGAAAGTCTTTTCTAATATACATGTCTTCCAAGTCAAGTCTAGTTTTAATTGTGTCTTTCAATTTCCTATCAATTCCCATCACAGTTCCTAAAATATTCTCACAAATATTTTTCTCAATATGCATCACATCAAGGTTATGCCTTA
>JAOSBL010000007.1:4663327-4686518 GCA_027568915.1 Erythroxylum roraimae
TTTTGCACGTGATTCCTTCGAGAGAGACGACCCGAGGTTCAGCTTGCTGCAATCTTGGAAATATTTTACTTTGACCGATTTCCAAGGTCGATTTTCCTAATCGAACGACAGAGCCGCGATCAATAGCATTTCTTGCTTTTGGCTTTTAAAGGTCCCAAATCTAATATGTACCTAGAATTAAAACAAATAACTCTTAATTAGTGCAATTTAAACATTAAATGGACAACAGTTTGGCAAATTATGTATCTAAAATCAATATAAAATGCCCATTAACAAAAACATCCCAAAAAGAGTTTAAAACATCCTTAAGCACAAGTTCAACATCCTCATATCCATCTTATACATCAAATGAAAGAAATAACAAGATGAATTGAGAAAGTTAACTTGGAATGGACTAGGAGTGGTAGCAACAGTAGCAGCTCCTTCTTCTTCTCTACTCTTCTCTCCTCATCCTTGGTTCTTTCCAAAAGTGGCAAATGGGGGCTTCCTTGATTAGGGTCATTTAATGACTTATATAGTCCTGGGGTCATTTAAGGTAAAAACTAGGTGTTACCCAAGCCAAAGAGTTCAAATAGACCCTTAAAAATGAAAAAAGGAGATTCCCGCATCTGTTGCCCTATCATGATCGTGACTCTTGAAATTTGGCTTCTGCCATGATTGTGACAAGGGTGTCACGATCATGATCTAGGTGTGATCTCCCCTGTCACGATTGTGACTGAAGTGTCACGGGCATGATCCTGGGGGAGACCTTCTGTCACAACTATGACAGGCATGTCACGATCGTGGCTTTGTTCCTTTTATCCAAGCTTTCTCCAACTTCCATTTTCTTAATTTGAGTTCATACATTAAAAAACACATCAAAACACCTCATGTGCACAAAATTAAAGTTCAATATCATGCTCTAAAACACAAAACACTCAAAAACATAAACATACAATTACATTAACATAATTCTTAACCTAAACATTCACAAATCATCTAATCAACACCTAAAAACACACAAAAATACCTACCAAAACATAATATAAACCACAACTATCGACATCCCCACACCTAAAATTTTACTTGTCCTTAAGGAAAAACAAAATAAAACACAAACTCAAACAAACCAAACAATAGCATATACATTAATGCAACATGCTCTAATGATACAATGACATTTAACTTGATGAGGCCAATTTAACCTCAAACAATTCAAGTTGTTCCAACATATTAACCTATGCAATTTATGGTTAAGCACTTTGGATTGAATATACATACTAATTAAGACATTAACATCATATTCATTCACCTAAAGCATTTGTATACATACATAGATAATTAGTAATCAACCAAAATTCTAACTATCACTAAGCATCCCTTTATGAAAATTTTTGCTATTTTCAAAGATCAGTTGGATTTATTTATCAAAACATCACTTCTTCTTTTTTTCTTTAACGTTAAACACCTTATCATGAATGTCCCCAGTTACTCAACTAGGCCACGTTTTATTAATTGGCTTGGTTGGAATGCCATTCTAACCTTTTGACGTGAAGACAAATATTTTGTCATGAATGTCCCTAGTTACTCAATTATATCACATTCTCAACTGGCTATTAGCTCTATTTATAACCTAATATTTGTTTCAAAAGGGCCAGCAGAATAGTTATTCATTTGATAGACATACATAATTTTTTTTTCATTTCACATAGCCTACCTCATTTTTTTTAGTCAATCATCCTCGTCGGTTTTCTATTATTAATAACAACTCAAGTTAACAATAGAATGCTTATCTAAAACCATTCAATAAAGATAAACATGCGATGCTGAATCAAACTTTCGGTGTTGTAGAGCGTAAGGGAAAAAGAGAATAGCGTTAATGGGGACATTGGGCCTAGGTTTCCTATTCCTAATATAATCCAAGCATTCATCTTATAAAAATCATAATGCTTTTGACCTGATCGCATGTATGGCAATGAGCAGCAACTTACAAGCAATTTTGCTAGTCTACTATTACAATGTTTTAAAAGTCTTTACAGACTCTAGAAAATGATTCTACTACAAGGAAGTTTCCCTTCAAGTTCTGAGGTGGTTCTTGTAAGCAAGCGTTTTGATTTAATTTCGCAGAAGAAGATTCAAAACTCCATAACCATGAAAGCATTCAACTGGTAGAGCACTTCCAGAAACTCGCTATTGGATCAAGTTCTTTAATTCTACACAGACATATGCCAAGTTCTGGGAATTTTCCCAGAAAATGCATAACCTTTGGTTCCAGCCGCATATGGAACAGACAGACAGACAGACCTTGAAGTGCTTTACCGACAATTGACTGATCTTTAGTATTGCTTGCCCCGCAAACTACTAAACCGAACAAGTGGTTCACAACGTTTTCTAGTTCTATGGATCTGAAGACAATTAAAACCCTGCCCAGTCATTGATAGTGACATCCGCAGCATCCGCTCCTTGGTGGAATCTGCGGCCTCTTGTAATGACTTGTTCACAACTTATCATTGGAACACTAATGCTAAAGTAGCTTGTGGCACCATTCCTCTTGTACACTAACTTTTCACCTCTCACTTTCTAATTAATAGGACGGCTTATTGATGGAGCACATTAAATAAGGGTCAAAGCTCACTCTTATTTAAAGAAGTTTCCTAGGAAATACCTATCGTATTATTTGTCATCTTTATGTGTGTTTGATTAAGTTGGGATCAGAATTTGACATTATATTTTGTAACCTGTTCTAATCAACTGAGGAACAGGCATTGACGTAAACCTGTCTACTAAACCTGATTAAAAAAAGACTTTGCGAATGTAGTCTTTGTATATGCAATTAGTGTATTGAGATATTCAACAAACTTTGAGAGGAATTCGCCTCAAATTCAGATTTCGTTCAAATGCACACTTCATTTTATATATGCATAGACCAACTGTGGAGTTACCTGTCCCAGTTTTCAAAACCGCGTTTTCGTGGAAACCTGCCAAATTTTAATGGCCAACGCGTTTCGTACATAGGCTCGTACTCTTTTTTTTTTTTTCACGTTCTATCCGTTGCAAGTCAATAACACTACTTCATAACGTCTTTAGCAAATGATGTTTTACTACAAAATATTGCAGACGACAGACACTTTTTGATGTATATATTACACAAAATTTTGAAATCGAAAATCCTTTAAATAAGATTGGAAGTGTATTCTTTGTTTCAGTACAAAATTTATATAGATATATGTATCTATCCTCAAATCGTCATTTAACTCGTACACGATCATAAAAGCTTGCAAGTTCATCTACATACCCTGTTCACCATTCACACATGCATGTGCAACTTAGACAGAGAGTGTGCTCTAAAAATAATTACACAATTCCTTTATCATAATTGTTTTCCGAGAAAGACAAAAATGCTAGGTTTGTTAGGAATGTGTGCTTGTTTAACATAGTATCTGCGGTTGTTAAGGTTCAAGAATAAATATCTATAAACTGAACTACAGTTGATAATTAATAGGCCCTTTTGATACTTTTGGGGTATCCCAACTGAAGCGTAAGTGCTTTCAGAAAATTTGTTCACCCAGTAGTTTTAACTTTCGTGAACAATAGATAATATACTCTTGACTTTTGTGATTGCAACGCGTAGTTTTCGTCGTCAGAAACTTCCATGCAGGTTCTTGGTTCTGCCTCCTGAGCTATAAAATGACCTCTTTCGATCCAATTTTCACACAGTTTACAATGGTGCCGAAAAGGGATATTTTTGATGATGGTGATGATAGGATGCAAGGTCAAGACGCTAAGAAGTTCAAGAAGTAGGTGGCTTTTCTTGCTCGGTTGTTGTTTTGGTGTTTTGAGATGTTTGTGTATGCTTATATACCTTCTTCTCAATCTTGTGCAGTGTTGTAAGAAACGTGATGGGACTGCTTTCTCTTAACGAATTGATTTCCAGGATGGAGCCTATGATTCGGAGAATAGTAAGTCTTACCCCAGTGCGTTTCACTGTTAGATAGGCTACTTGATAATTAAAAAATGAATTGAAGTATGTAGGGATTTTAAACACGCTCAAGATTACTTTTCCTTTGTTCTTATTGGTTTGTCTGAAGAAAATAAGAGTTTCCTGTTCCTGTTTCTATCCTATTTCCAGAGCCTTAAGTTTTACAGATTCTTTGATCAACGTCTACAAAAAGTAGTAATTTAGTTTTCCCTTAATAGCCAATGTTTGGGAATACCGCTGCCTGATTCTCTTACACATCCACTTCGTATCTAAATGTCTGTGGTGCTTCATTTTTGTTCAGATTAGAGAAGAGGTGGAAAAGGCTATTGCGCGCGTTCTTCAACCGTCTTCAAGGTTTGCGTTCTTGCTGAAAATTGATTGCTATCTGTCAACCGGGTCACAATTCATTCTGATCCCCACCAATTAAGCCATATTGATTTTCAAGTTTTGATCGTCTATTTGCAGGCCCTCGTTTCAACCGGGTGAGACATCTGTAGCAACAGGCCTGCTGTTGTACTTTGTTAATAAACCACCGGCCACTATCTTTACTGGTAGTAGGATTGAGGCTGAAGATGGTCAGCCGATCCAAATCTGGCTGATGGATGCCGGAACTAAGAACATCATAACATCTGGTCCTCTATCTTCGATGAAGATAGAGCTCCATGTGCTTGATGGTGACTTTGGTTCTGACGCGCGAGAAGATTGGACTGAAAATGAATTCAATGCCAGCATCATCCGCGAAAGAGATGGTAGAAGACCGCTGGTTACTGGAGATCGCATAATTTCCTTGAAAAATGGAGTTGCTCAAGTCAGTGAACTGATTTTTACTGACAACTCTAGTTGGCAAAGAAGTAGAAAATTTCGGTTGGGAGCTAAACCAGGACAAAAGATTTCGCTAGAAGTAAAAGTTAGGGGGGGAAGAAGTGAAGCTTTTATGGTGAAGGACCACAGAGGAGCTCGTACGTTCTTATCTAGCTTTATCTTTGTCTACTTATTAATTGGACAATCAGAGTCTAAATTTTGTGATGCTGAAATAGTCACAAAATCATGATCGATAGTAATTGTGGTGCTATCAACTTCTTTTACTGATTACTTTTTGATCTTTCAGTGTATCAGAAACACTACCCTCCTCAACTGAATGATGAGATATGGCGATTGGAAAAGATAGCGAAGGATGGGCCAAATCATGAACGATTGGCTTCCAATGGAATTCGCACAGTGAAGGACTTTCTACAATTACACGTTACTGATCCATTAAAATTACGGAACGTAAGAGCTTCTCTGCTTTTTTCTAATGAATGATGTCGTTTCACGTAACAAATCTAACGAAATTGCGGTAACTTGGGTACTGCAGATGCTTAAGAATGGAGTTTCAAACAGGACATGGGACGCAATCGTCGACCATGCTAGTTCCTGTGTTGTAGATGATGACCAATTGTATGCCTACTTTGAAAGTAGCCAAAGCATTTCTCTCCTCTTCAATTCCGTGTACAAGGTTGTAGGAGCATCGTTTGATCATCAGAACTTTGAGCCTCTGGATAAGCTAGCCCCTCTTCAAAAGGTAATCGTTAGGCTTTTTTTCCCTAGATTCTGAGGTTTCTTACATGTCAGTATTAGTCATTAGTTCCCGTCGAGTGCATCACATCTAAATTCAATTACCCTTTTTTTGTGTATAATCAAATAGGCTTTGGTAGAGAACTCCAAAAGGCAAGCTTATAAGAATGTGACTAACTTCACCCTCATAAATCCGCATTCGATTTTTGGCCCTTCAAGGCCCCTGCCAAGCCCACCTGCTGAACCACTGGAGGTCCTGAACGTAGGTCTGCAGCAACTTGAGTTGCCAATGATACGCCGAGGTAAACAAACTTGCCATAAATGCAAACTCAGCTCTTACTCTTACGTTGGCTGAATATATGTGTTAATTGAATTCCCATTTGTGCAGATCCACCAGAAATGCATCTTGACTTCAATACTCAACCAAGTACGAAAACATATTCGTATGAACTAGGTAGTAGTAGTGGTCAGCTCCAATTTCCTTTGCAGAGTAGTCCAATGCAAATGATTCCTCCAATACTGAAGAACAACTTCAAATTTGGAGATGTTTTATCTATTCCCTACTCAGGAGATAACAACTTTTCTTCCAACGATTCACCATGGCAGCTCCTGACAAGTGATCAAATGGACACCGAGGATGTTTCCCATATTCATGCATCAACCTCTGCAGGAATATCTTCAATCTGGGGTCAAGGTTCTACTAATACTTTTCTTCTGACTCCAGGGAATGATGGTGAAATAGGCCTCTTTTCTTCCTCCCCAAACCTGGATATACAGGTGTCAAGGATCAGAACACCAAAGACAAGATGGTGTCAGCTTCGGGCTGTCGTGAAATGGCGCTCGGTAAGGCGAAATGTGGCTCACAGAAGAATGTTGAACGAAGTATGTGTGTAAATTATTAAGACTTGTAGGAATTTAAGCATCTCAGGCTTTCGGAGGTCAGCTCTCCTAGGCGCATGAGAGTTAGGATTGAAGTTTTTTCCTTCTTTAAGATCGCAACTTTGTTTCCCTTTTTGTAAAAACTGCAACTTGGGTCCTTCATCATTGACGTTCCGGCGCAAGCAGAAGGTCCTCCATCTCATATTGTTTCTCGTTTCTTGTTGCAAGATGAAGATTCCAGAGTGTACTTACTAGCTAAGTCTCACAGTTTGTATTTATTGTTTGATTTCTTTTTCTTATAACAGCTTCAAGGAAGTTTTATGTGAATAACGAGTCCACGTGATTACACAAATTGTCACGACCTGAAACAGGCGCGAGACCGGCACGTGAGACCCGAGGTTCGAAACCCCAGGTTACAATAAGCCTACAAAATAAATTCAAACTCCAAGAACACAGTAAGTCCATACAATACAATAACAATAGTGTGCGTTTTGAAAAAAATTTTATAGCTCATGAAATTTTGTCACTACAAATGCTACAATACAAGATAAATAAAAATAAAGAAAGAATATACACAAACTAGGTAGGCTACAACGGACATGTCACAGGAGTCACTGCTGTGAAGTCGGTAGTAGTTGACCTAAAAAAAAAAGTTGAAGGGAGTCAGACCTTACTGAGTAAGCTCACACTATCTTACGATACCCAATGCTATGCGTACAGTCATGCATGAATATTAAAATACATACACATTATGTTATACATCCAATCACATCAACAACACAAATAAATTGTGGGGAAGAATATATATGTAGGACCTTAATCTCCAAAGATAAGCCCTCACAACTCTAAACCTCGAATGGCTGCGAGGAGTTATGCATCACTAACGGCTCAGCCATGCTCTTATACTCATATAGTCATAAGACTCTCTTAATCCAAAGGGGCTGCGGGGAGCCAAACATCACCAACAAACTAGCCCTCGCTCAAAGCGTCCAAAGTCATAAGCATCACAAATAAGGGTCCGATCAGGAGCTAAGCATCAACCAAGATCGGACCATAACATATTTCAATATCATAAACAAAACAACTCTCATAGTCATAATCAGTGCACATCTGGTCCTGATGCATACCCATCAGGTGGCATGTCATGTAGATCTTTTATTCCCTACAATCGAACATAGCAATACATATCAAATTATTAAGTATGCAATTTATCAAGTAAGCATTCAGTTATGCAATGACTAATGAATGTATACAATATCCATGTCACGACCCGGTACCACATCAGGCCTATGACAACCACCGCATAACCGGACTAAGGACACTAACGGTATCCTTAATCTGACTATGCAAGGTTAACTGAATATCAATTCTTTTTTTCTATTTTTTGAAAAAATTTGGGCAGCACAACGGCTGTATTTTTAAAATCTCAAAAACTGCAAACGATCTTGTACCATCCCAGATCACCCACTTACAGATATTGTCCACTTTGGGCCTTGGCCTAGCCAAGCTCTCACGGTTTTGCTTTTCTCGAGGCCTTTCCCAAGAGGTCACCCATCCCAGAACTACTCTCACCCAAGCAGATTTAACCTCGGAGTTTCGATGGGATCCGGTTTATTAGGCCATGGAAAACAAGTCTCTAAGGGAGAGGTATCCGTACCCTTATAAGGCGTACTTCGTTCTCCTCTCCAACCGATGTGGGATCTCATACTCTCCACCCCCCTTAGGGCCTAGCACTCTTTGGGGTCCAGTCTAGCTGGCACAACGGTTTGGGAACCGGCTCTGATACCACTTGTAACATCCAAGACACCCAGACTCGACTCCTAAGGCTCATGAACTTTTTGAAAATGGAAATAACACTTTTGAAAATGCAAAACCTTGGCTCTGATACCAATTTAATTGTCACGACCCGATTCACATCAATCCCATGACTACCGCGCATAACCGGGCTAAGGACACTAGCGGCATCCTTAATCCGACTATTCAAGGCTAACTGAATATCAATTCTTTTCTTCTTTTTTTTTGAAAAAATTTGGGCAGTACAATGGCTGTATTTTTAAAATCCCAAAAACTGCAAACGATCTTGTACCATCCCAGATCACCCACTTACAGATATTGTCCACTTTGGACCTTGGCCCAGCCAAGCCCTCACGGTTTTGCTTTTTTCGAGGCCTTTCCCAGGAGGTCACCCATCCCAGAACTACTCTCACCCAAGCACATTTAACCTCGGAGTTCCGATGGGATCCGGTCTATTAGGCTATGGAAAACGTGTTTGTAAGGAAGAGGTATCTGTAACCTTATAAGGCGTACTCCGTTCCCCTTTCCAACCGATGTGGGATCTCACACTCTCCACCTCTCTTAGAGCCCAGCCCTCTTTGGGTTCTAATCTAGCTGGCACAACAGTTCGGGTACTGGCTCTGATACCACTTGTAACATCTCAGATAGCCAGACTCGACTCCTAAGGCTCATGAACTTTTTGAAAATGGAAATAAAACTTTTGAAAATGCAAAACCTTGGCTCTGATGCCAATTTAATTGTTACGACTCGGTACCACATCAGGCTCATGACAACCGCGCATAACCGAGCTAAGGACACTAACGGTATCCTTAATCCGACTATGCAAGGCTAACTGAATATCAATTCTTTTCTTCTTCTTTTTTAAAAAAATTGAGGCAGCACAACGGCTGTATTTTTAAAATCCCAAAAACTGCAAACGATCTTGTACCATCCCAAATCACCCACTTACAGATATTGTCCGCTTTAGGCCTTGGCCCAACCAAGCCCTCACGGTTTTGCTTTTCCCGAGGCCTTTCCCAGGAGGTCACCCATCCCAGAACTACTCTCACTCAAGCATATTTAACCTCGGAGTTCCGATGGGATCCGGTCTATTAGGCCATAGAAAATGCGTCTAAAAGGGAGAGGTATCCGTACCCTTATAAGACGTACTTCGTTTGCCTCTCCAACCGATGTGGGATCTCATACTCTCCACTCCCCTTAGGGCCCAGCCCTCTTTGGGGTCCAATCTAGCTGGCACAACGATTCGGGTACCGGCTGTGGTACCAGTTGTAACATCCAAGACACTCAGACTCGACTCCTAAGGCTCATGAACTTTTTG
Organism: Erythroxylum roraimae; assembly: GCA_027568915.1. Lineage (NCBI taxonomy): Eukaryota > Viridiplantae > Streptophyta > Magnoliopsida > Malpighiales > Erythroxylaceae > Erythroxylum > Erythroxylum roraimae. The sequence continues at coordinate 4,672,831 of JAOSBL010000007.1, forward strand.
AAAATGGAAATAACACTTTTGAAAATGCAAAATCTTGTTTCTGATACCAATTTAATTGTCACGACCCGGTACCACATCAGGCCCATGACAACCGCCGCATAACCGGGCTAAGGACACTAACGGTATCCTTAATTCGACTATGCAAGGCTAACTGAATATCAATTCTTTTCTTCTTTTTTTTGAAAAAATTTGGGCAGCACAACAACTGTATTTTTAAAATCCCAAAAACTGCAAACGATCTTGTACCATCCCAGATCACCCACTTACAGATATTGTCCGCTTTGGGCCTTGGCCCAGCCAAGTCCTCACGATTTTGCTTTTCCCGAGGCCTTTCCCAGGAGGTCACCCATCCCAGAACTACTCTCACCCAAGCACATTTAACCTCAGAGTTTCGATGGGATCCGGTCTATTGGGCCATAAAAAACATGTTTGTAAGGGAGAGGTATCCGTACCCTTATAAGGCGTACTTTGTTCCTCTCTCCAACCGATGTGGGATCTCACAACCCAACCCAACATATCCATAAAACTATGGTAACAACAAGTCTGTATGAACTTACCTAATAACAAAACTCGTGCATTCGAGCCTTCCGATGGGAGTCCCGCTCTTACTATACTTAGTAAATAGAAAGAAAAATATCTCAATCAGTGCTAATTAGGATTTATTGGACACAAATAACAATTTAGGTATCATCCAAATTGCCTAAGCAGTCCATTTATGAAATTCAGAAATTTCTCCTATTCTCGCCTAAACGTTTCAAAATTTTAATTTGCAAACCGTTAAAAATCTCACTATGGTTCTTTAGAGAAAAAATTATCAGTATAATTTTAGAATTTTTAGAAATTTTTTCACAAAAACGACCAAAATGGTCACCGGAGCAGTACCTTTAGCGACCGGAATATTCCTTCCGGTTATCAAAACATCTTCAGTCCCATAATTCAACGATTTTTTTTATCAAATAAAAGCTCTTGATGAGTAGAACAACTTTCTCTAAAGCAGCATGCTCAGATTCTCAACAGATTTGAACGAATTGAAGAAAAACAAGCGGAAATTCTAACCTCTTTTTCTATCAATCAGCAGCAATCTGGGCAGCTGCAGGAGATGAGATTATGGGTCTTTTGTTTCTGACATCAAGATGAGTCGAATGGTGGTGGTGGTGGCCGGTAACAACCACCGGAAGTGATGAATCGACAATTGGCATTTTTCGTCAGTTTTCTCCTAGGTTTTTGTGATGGGCTCGTCGAGAGAAAGAGAGGAGTTAAATTTGGAAACAAAATGAAGGTCATGGGTGAGGTTCACTCATCCCACGATCATGGGATTTATATGGCACCTTCCCACAATCATGGGAAATTCTTTGGAAGGGAAAAAGTTTGGTTTTGTACATTTGTTGGACTATATAAGGTTAAGGAACCTTTTAATGTTGTAATTAGACTTGATTAAGGTGTAAAATGAACCTAGTTTGATGTAGAATTATTTAATTAAAGGTTGAATAAGGTTTGGATTATTAATTGAAGTAATAACTTATGGAATGTGTTATTTGATAACGAAGTATCTAATTTTGGAACTTATAAGTTGTTAAATGAATGAAGTTTACTTATAAATGCTAATGTGATTTAAAGAACAAGAGTAATGTGTTAGTTATGAATGTTTGTGAATTGGGAACTTGTGTGAATACATGTAATGTGTAATTACTTACTGCATTCATTAGTGCATTATTGCAAATGTTATGTTTATAAGGCATGTTAGGTTTGATAAAATGTGACTGAATATGTTAAATTTGACCAAAATGGAATAAAGTCATATATTATGCAATACATCAGTTACAAGTGATTTTGAAATCCGAAATGTGTTGTTTTTAAAACTGTCAAGTCTTAGGTCGTGGGTAAATAGGCATGCCTAGAAGGGTCTGCAACTGCCTCTGTAACTAGACGTTAAGGTGTCTTCTGTATCTAGACACTTCGATGTCTTCTGTACTTGACATTTACAGTGTCTTCTGATCTTAGACACTTCAGTGTCCTCTGTTTCAAAGACTTAAGTCTTTTATGCTTCTGAGATACCAATCAAGGGTATCTTTTGTTCTGGTCCCATTACCCACTTCTATAAAAAGGACTAGCTGACTAATCTATTTTATGTTTTGATATATGTTCTGATCTGATACAAGATAACTTCTGATTTGATACAAGATATATTCTGGTTTGATACAAGTTCTGTTATGTTCTAACACAATTATATCCTGTTTTGAGACTTGTACATTATGTTATGAAATAATGATATTATGTTCTGATACTTACATGTTTTGTTCTGATGCAAGAATGTTCTATACTGATGAATTACATTCTATTATGAGACAAATAATGTTTGGATTACTCTTTAATATGAACAATTAAAGATTGCTTATGATATGACCTGATTCAGTACATGTGAATGTTAGTCGATTGTTAGAAATAGTCACTATTATGTATCCTGTTTAGTTATTCCCCACTAAGTTATATGCTTAGCAAGGTGGTTTTGCCTCCGTGTAGGTTCTGATAAGAAGACTTAAGGCTGGGACAACCGTAATCGCCAATGAAAGATTTGATATGATTTTAGAAAATGTTATGTTTAAGTTTTAAGTTGTATTTCAATGTGTTGAGACATATTGTATTTTGTCTAAATGGTTTGTAATAACTGTAATACAGGATGGACTTATATGTAAGGCATGTATATGATGAGTACAATATGAACATGACGTTTTGTATATAACTCAGCAAAGTATCAATGTGAAGTAATGTTATCTTATTTTCAATGAATTTCTCGAATATCTTGGTATGTTTTAGGATTATTTTATATGGCATCTTTATATCCTCTCAGGTGGTATTTGGGTGTTACATCTCTCTTATGGATTGATTATGTTATCATATGTTTATTGTTTGGGTGTTGTGTAAGAATGATTGAGTGCTCTATTTGATTGTTTTTATGTAAACCCATTGCTAGAATCTTGAATGCAATATGTAATCATCGTGTTTAGATTTCTTAGTAGCTACTAATGTTGATGAATCATTAGGGATAACCTAACCTAGGTTAAATGACCCGAGCTTATGTTGTTGTTAACTTGATTAATCTTTTTTCCTAACTCGTGATGCAACTGTCTGACTAAATTTAGAGAGCTTGTTCTAGGTTGTTCGACCGTTAAGTTTAGTTAAAGATCTTGTTTAAACTAAACACGACTTAAGGGAAAACTAGACTTAGCAACTTATTGTTAACCTACGATTAATAGTTGCTAAGAGAGATATGAAAATAACAATTCAAATAAGTATGTTTAATTATGTGCAGGACGAGATTAAGTCGATGACCGTATCCCTAACACAGTCATCACTTTTCTCATTTTTATGTTGTTTGAGGATTGACCTAGACTCGTCACTAGCTATAATTTTAAGTCTAGTTATTTTATGTAGTGCTACAACGTGCTACCAATTTTTGTATCCATTGTTGGGGAGTGTGGTGCTCTAGTTTTTTCCTTGATTTTAATTGATGTTTTGTATATACTTGTTTCTAATTAGTTTTTACATTTATTTATTTATCTTTTCACATTTGTTTATGTTTGTATATAAAAAGGACACATGGAAGGGAGTATGTCATTACTGGATATTATCAATGCTATTGATGGAAGATTTTCCTATAACTCATATTCTCATTCCCATAATTAAGTTTAGAGTGATCATATGAAGTTTAGTTATGGAGGGGGTAGCTAGCAAAACTACTTCCTAGATCAGCTACAGGAAGCACAACAATTCTCGCATATGCTAGAAACCTCTTATTCCAAATCAGGTATATCTTTAGAAGATTTACTTGTGTCTCTTACTACTAATACTTAGCAATTTCAACAGGATACAAGTTCTAGAATCTAGAACTTGGTAAGCCAAATACGATAACTGATGATAGCTATCAACCGCCTAGCATCACAAAGTGAAGAGACACAACCATCTTAACTCAAGATGTAGCAAAGGAACGTTAGTGTGGAAACCATATGGAGTGGAGATGAGCTTGAGAATCTTGAGAGGACTACTCAAGGAATTGCTTGTGAAAAAGAAATGAAGAAGGAGTTCGAAGGAGACAAGGATATATCATTTAGCTCGAAGGTGAGTATTGAGACCATAATTATTGTTAAGACTAACCCTTCACCTTTACCTAGCAGATCGAAGAAATTAGAAAAGGAAGAGAAGGGTGAAGAGGTCTTTCAAAAGTGCGGGGACTTAGTAGAAATTAAGAGTTTAAAGATAAGAAAGATGTTGAATATGAGAGTTTATCAACTTACGCCCTATCTTGAAGAACCTCGTGTAGAGAAAATGCACACTGTGACACATGAAGATCATAATTTTATTATGTGATGAGGAAAACAAGGAGTCAAACCAACAATAATTAAAAAAAAGGACCTTCTTGAGAGGTAACCCAAGGGAAGTTTATTTCTTTTTCTTTACATTTTCATGTTTGTTAAAATACGCATGTGTGTTTTTAAGATTGTTTGTTTCTTACATGTTTTTAAATTTTCAAATAAAAAGAGAGAGAATCAAACAAACAAACAAACAAGCATGTTCTCTTTTTCTATTGCTTCTAGGATTATAAAAGCATGATTAGAGAGTAAACTGACTAGAAAAATCCATGGCAATTTGAGCATGTATTTTACTCTTGTGATTGGTCAATATACATTATCTTTAAAAGAATAGTGACTAGTGGTAGACACGAGCCAGTGAGATTTTGAGTCTTTATAGACTGACACATCCATATCAGTCTCATTGTCTTCTGTTTATGTGTGGCCTTCATGACATGTACATCCTGACTTTACTTTGATTTTCTATTCAAGACCACATTTTTATCACAAGCATTAATATGAAAATGATATAGATATTCTTTGTTTCATAAGTTACATTAGCCAAGTAGTCTACCTTTTAATATGATTTTTCCCTTTGTTAAGCCCCCTTGAGCTTTATTAGCCTTTCTTTTTTTGCGCTAACCACATGACATGCTTTAAACCCAACCAAATGTCCTACCTAAGTCTTAAAGCTAGCGGAGCATTTTTTTTAATTATTAATGATTGTGGATGCACAAAAGTATAAGTGTGGGGTGTGTATAAGACTAGTTGGTTATAATGATTGGAATGTCATTTTATCTCTTATCAATGAATTCTAAATGTTGATGTAGTTTCTTTTAATTTTTATCGACAAAAAAAGAAATAAAAAGAGAAAAGAAAAAGAAAAGAAAAGAAAAATGTTTAAATAAAAGTATCAAGAAGGAAATGCATATGTTTTGCAAAGTTATTCATTATTAGTTTTTCCTACTAAAGTTGTGTAGAATGGGTGATTTGAGTATGATGCATATGAGATAGATGTTGTTTTGAAGGATCACTCCTTATAGTTTTAATGTATTGTTATCATCGATTTTTATGAGTGATCCCTTCTAATTGGTTATGCTTAATGTGGTTTATGGTGTGAGGGCTTGAATCTAAGATGTGGAACATAGTTTTTGCATTTATCATAGTTGATGTACACAGTTATGAGTGAATGTTGGTTTTTGCGCTTGATGTTATATTGATTTTTTTCTTGTTTCACTAGCTTTGAAGACTTTTACACTACACTATCCAAATACATTAATCCTTGCCCACATTTCAACATTGAAAATTCCTTTGATTCATGATTATGCATGTGAATCTTAGTGGTGGAGAAATGAAATGATATGCAGAGTTCTGGAATGTCCTAATCATAAATGGTGTTTGAGTGTACTTATGGATCAATGTTATTTACACACACTTTGTCTAAGTCTACCATTAGATTACTTAGTTTCTGAATAGAATGATGGTTGATTAGTCATGAGTAGAAGCATTGAATGCTGAGTTCTTGCTATGGTTTTGAAATTTATTTCTTTTTTCTTATAACTATCTATTCTTGCAAAATATGGAAAATAAGTAAGTGCTTTGGTTTGTGACTTTGATTTTGTTGTTTTGCTCAAGGACGGTCGAAAGCTAAGTGTGGGAGAACTTGATATGTGCTTAATTGATTGTACATTTATTCCATAGCACCTAGTGATTAATGTTATGAAATGTTTAAGAAACTCATTTTGGTTCATGTTTAGTTTTAGGTACAATTTGGAAGCATAAGAGCTAAAGTAAGTTGAAAGCACATTCTTTGAGCCATCTTCTCAAGATTCATACTCAGTTGGCTTCATGGAATAGAAGGAGAAGGATTAGAGCGAAGAGGAAACAAGAAAATGCCATGACATGAAGAGTATAAGATGTAGTGTAAGTGTCACAACCATGACTTAAGATGCACGGCCATGACTCAAGATTCATGGCTGTGAACTTTCACAATCTGGGCCAGAAACCTAATTTATAGTATAAATAGGACATTTTGATGACAAAAAGAAGAAGAATCATTTATGAATCGTGTCGGGAGGAAAATAAGGGGTAGAGCACGCAGATTTTGGCAACCAATGGAGGGCTAAGCTTAGCTAAGCTACCCAACCCAGTATGAAGGTGAAATTGAAGTTGAAGACATGTTTTGAGCATATCTACATTGTTTTTGTTGTTCTTTCTCTCTTAGGGATTAATTATGTTATCCTATGTTTATTATTTAGGTGTCGTGTAAGAATGATTGAATACTCTATTTGATTGTTTTTATATAAACCTATTGCTAGAAATCAAAGTCAAAGACATAACGTGCTACCCATTTCCAACTTCTTTCATTTAATGGATTAAGAAATGTATCATATCTCTTTCATATAGCATTCTTGTAAATGGCTAACCTGCCAAGTTTTTCAAAAATTACAAGGAAATTTGCCAAGGTGATCCTATATCTCCTTACTCTTTTCATTTTCATGGAAGTTTTCAATAGATTACTTAAAAGAATTGTTGAAAGAACCAAGGGATTCAAATATCACTCTAAATGAAGAAAACTTTATATCACCAATCTCTATTTTGCTGATGACCTTATGTTACTCCCCAAAGCAGATGCCACATATTTTTCAACCTTATAATAGCTTTTAAGGTCTTCAACATAATGTTTGTCTATAGGTGAACTACTCAAAGAGTGGGTTTTTCCTATCTAAAGAGCATTGTAAACTAGAATTCAAATTTAACTACCATAACAGGTTTTAAACAACAAACCTTTCCAATAAGGTACCTCGGCATTCCAATCACTTTATATAGAGTAAAAAACAAATATTTCAGTAGCCTATTTGATAAAATCAACACTAAAATTTCTACTTGGACCTCTACACACATTTTTATAGTTGATAGAGCTCAACTTATTGTTTCCATACTAAATTTTATCAAAGTATATTGGGTTGCTCTTATAATTTTACCAATCAACATTATTAAATCTATTGATAAGATCATCAACAATTTTCTATGGTATGGAAGTAATGGAAGTCCTAATAGGATCAAAATAAAATGGGGTGAAGTTTGCATCCCAAAAATCAAGGGGGTCTTGGTATATTTTCTCTTAGAACCATGAACATTGTCATACTTACTAAAAGATTATGGAGACTCATTTTTTACAAGCATTCCCTCTCGTGCAAATGGAAATACAATTATTTCATAAAAAACAAGAGTATATAGAGTTTGGATGTGAAGCACTATCGCTCTTTTAGTTGAAAGTAATATTCAAGATGAGATAAAGATTCAAACCTGACTTCATTGCAATAATAGGAAATGAAGAATCCATCAGTTTTTGGCAATATAATTGGTTATTTATGGGCCCTTTAGATAATTTGGCTGAAGCCTCACCTTTTAGGTATGTGATTCACCATAAAGCAATTGTAACAGCAGCTCTAATGAATAAGGAAATCTTTAAACAAGTTCCCACTACTAGCTCTATGAAAAATGAGATTATTCAATCCACTATTAACACAAATGAAGACATATTCATTTGGAAACATATCTTTAATGGCATTTTTACCAACCAATTATGCAAAAAGGTTCTACTATATGATATAGTATATATACCTTGGACTAAGGTGGTGGGGTTCAATCATCTTCATCTACAAGCTTCGATCACTCTATGGCTTGCCATGAAGAACAAGTTGAAGTTGCCAACTATTGAGAAACTTGTCAAATTTCTGAATCTCACCAAATAATGTACACTTTGCAGAAGTGTTGAAGAAAGTAAAGACCATTTATTCTTCAAATTCAATTTTACTAGTGAAATTTGGAAAGCACTACTGATCAAATGCTTGATTATTGATGCACCAAATGATTTGAGCAGCATCAAGACCTGGTGCTCAACAAATGGTGGTTTTGTATATCCTTATCTTACCTGGTCATAGCCACATTGAATGAGATAAACAATCTCATTTTCCAAGATAAATGCCTCCTAAAATGCAATTCTATAACCAACTTCTACAGTTCATCAGATATTAAATAAGCATTCAAAAGCATAGAGTCCATAAAGTGCAATTGTTAAGTCAAGAAGACTTTACTTCTATTAATTTTGATGACAATCAAATAATAATAATCTTAGAAATGTATCAACTGTTTTGATAAGTTTGTTAAGTGTGCAGAAAAATGTAACACTTAGGCATCCTAGACGATACGTCAGCAATAGATGATATGCGTCATCATAAAAGATACGTCAATAACAGACAATACATCAATACCAGACGAAGCCACAATAGTAGACGATACAAAAGGAAGATATTCTACAGTGTCAGTCAGTTAGTTAGTTGGAGTTAGTTACAGGACTCAACTAAATAACGGTTTCTAGAAGATTCAAGAAGCAGTTTCTCAAAAAGACAATTGGAGACTTAGGCTATAAATACTAGTTTTAGTCGAAGACTAAATAACGTTTTTACAAGAGAAAATTCTGATTGTACAATACTTAGAGAAATTCTGTATTCAAAGTGCGAAAGAAGAGAGCGAATACAACTGTAACATAAGGCTCAAAAATATCTTTCCTAGAGAGAGAAAGAAAGGCTAAAGCCTAGAGAGGCTAAGATAGCAGAAAGAATACTTTGTGAGAGAGACCTGGAGAGGCTCTGGAAGGGTAGAAAGAATACTTGTAAAGTTGAAGAGTATACTGAAATCTCAAATAAACTCTGAGGATTGGACGTAGCCCAAGGTTTGGAGTGAACCAGTATAAAATCGCGGCATCTATTCTCTAACCCTTATCCTTTAATTTTCTTATTGTTAGATTAGTAGATAATATTACTTGCGATTGCATTATTTATCAAATTTAGTAAAGTGTTTTTGTGATCATTTGAATTTTTGTAAAGAAATTCAAGAAATCTTAAAAGATTAATATTTTCAAAAAGATTACACAATTCAACCCCCCTTCTTGTGTATTCAACATACTTTATGTGATTCCTATAATAACAAGTGATTTACTTCAATTGGTATCAGAGCTCGGTTTCCAAGAACCACCTTTACAAAGTGAGGACATAGATCTATGGTTGAATCACATGTTTTTATAGCTAAAGGTGCCTCAGTCACAAGACCTCTTGCATTCAATGGTGAAGATTATCATTATTGGAAGGACAAGATGCAGATCTTTATAGAATCAACATATATTGATCTTTGGGATATCATCGAGAATGGTCCATATACACCAACAGACAATGAAGGCAATATCATCTTTCGTAACAGATGGTCAACCGATCAGAAAGCTCGATTTCAGTTAAACTCAAAAGCCAAGTTCTTTCTAAGTTGAGCCCTAAGCAAAAGTGAATATGTTAAGGTTCATGGATGCGAAACTGCAAAGGAAATGTGGGACACATTATCCATTGCACACGAAGGCACAAATCAAGTGAAAGAGTCCAAGATCAATATTCTTATTCATCAGTATGAGCTGTTCAAAATGAAAGATGAGGAGTCTATTGATCAGATGTTTGGACGATTTCAAACTATTGTTAACGGACTTATAGCTCTTGGGAGAATCTATGATAATCAAGATCATGTCAGAAAGATTATCAGAAGTCTTCCTAAAAGATGGAGACCCAAAGTTACAGCAATACAAGAGGCCAAGGACTTAAGTAAGCTAAAGTTAGATGAATTGCTTGGTTCATTGAAGATACATGAAGCAGAGTTTGATGCAAAAGATAAAACTAGAAGAGATAAGTCTATCACATTAAAGGCTGGTCAGAAGAATCAAAAGAACCAGAAAAATAGAAGCACATCTTCAAAAGCATTAAAGATTGAAGAAATCAAGAATGATGATGCCAGTGAATCTGATCAAGATTCAAATGAAGATGATGATGAACTATCCTTAATTTCAAGAAAGATTAGAAGGATGTGGAAAAAGAAAGCGATAAGAAATAAAGATTTTTCTTTTAAGAAAAATAGCAAAGACGAAGTCAAGAATGAGAAAACTTCTATCGTCTGCTATGAGTGCAACAAACCAGGACACTACAAGTCTAAATGTTCGTTGCTCAAAAGAAAATAAAAGAAAAATAAAGAAAACAAAAAGAGCATGATGGCAACTTAGGAAGATTTGGATTCGTCCGAATCTGATTCCAGTTCAGAAGCATTAGAACAAGCAAATATATGCTTGGTAGCTGAAAAGGAATGCGACGATAAGGTAACTTCTAATTTTAATAAACTTCGAGAGGCATATTTATAAATATTAGAAGATTTACATGCTGTATTAAAACAATATAGGAATTTGAGAAAAGATATTTGTTGAAAGCCTGAAGAACACAGAAGTGTTAGAAAAAGAAAATGTCTGCCTTAAGAAACAAGTAGACAATATAAAAAAGAAAGTAACTGTAGATAGATCTGAGGAAATTGATCAATTGAAACAACGGATTAGTAGTCTCTCAGCAGAATTATCAACATTTACTGAAAGTACAAAAAAGATGAATGATATGATTGGAAAATATAGACATCCAAATGATAAGAGTGGTTTAGGATTTACTAATAGTAGTGTTCGTCATAATAAGAGTTTTGTTCCTAACAGAAAGAAAAAGAAACAATATTCTTATTATTCGAGGAATAATTGTAAGTCTAACCCCAAAGGACCCAAGAAATATGGGTACCTAAGAAAGACATAATATATACTATAGATCTCCCTTCTTAGAAAAGCAACCAGCACCAATGGTACTTAGACAATGGATGCTCACGACACATGACTGGAAGAAGGTCTATGTTCCTAGACCTCCAAGATAAGCAAGGAAGATCGTTAACTTTTGGAGACAACCAACGGGGCAAAATAGTTGGAATCGGCAAAGTTAGTAAAGATTCATTTGTGTCTATTGATAATGTTCTGCTAGTTAAAGGATTAAAGCATAATCTGATTAGTATAAGTCAATTATGTGATTCTAGTCTTGAAGTATCCTTTAATCAAAACTCTTGTGTAGTTGAAAACAAGGATGATTCCATATTCTTTTTTGCCAAAAGATGAAACAATCTCCAGAAGAATAACTTATATGAGTAGAAAAGTCAAAAAATTTCATGTTTTATATCAACAGATGAGGAAAAACTGATTTGGCATAAAAAGCTAGGTCATGTTAGTTTTAAATATATTTTCAAGTTGATTAGATATGATTTGGTAAGAGGATTATCAAAAATAAGTTTTAACAAAGATTTCTTTTGTGAGAGTTGTCAAAAAGGAAAACAAATTAAAATATCCTTGTCCTCTAAAAATGTTGTAACTTCGTATAGACCTCTAGAGTTGTTACATATAGATTTGATTGGTTCAACTAGAACACTAAGTCTTGGCGGAAAGAAGTATGGTCTCGTAATTGTTGATGACTTCACTAGATTTTATTGGATATTGTTTTTATCACATAAAGATAAATATTTTAAGTGCTTTAAAGTTCTATCCAAAAAGTTACAAAATGAAAAAAGGAACTTTGATCGCTGGAATTAAGAGTGATCATGGTGGAGAATTTGAAAATGAAAAATTCAGAATGTTTTGTGAAGAGAATGGAATTTTCCATAATTTCTTTGCTCATAGAACTCCACAACAGAATGGAGTTATAGAAAGAAAGAACAGGACGATTTAGGAAATGGCAAGGACCATGCTATATGAAATGAATCTTCCTAAGTATTTTTGGGCAGAAGCTGTAAATACAGCTTGTTATATTTAAAATAGAATTTGCGACCTTTCTTAAATAAAACTTTATATGAGTTATGGAAAGGAAGAAAGCCAAATATCTCTTACTTCCATCTGTTTGGTTGCAAATGTACTATATTAAATACAAAAGAAATATAGCATAAATTTGATTCTAAGATTAATTGAGGAATTTTTCTAGGATATTCGATGTCTTTTAAAGCCTTCTAAAGCTTATAGAGTTTATAATCTTGTTTCTAAATCTATTGAAGAATCTATGCTTGTTAAGTTTGATGATGATTCTCATCCAGATAGAAGAGATGATTTTGATGATGAAACTCTATCTGCTCCCTTAGTTGATAACCTAGACATGTCACCATCAGATGTTCCACCTAATAAGGTAGAAGATATTCCTGAAAACCTTAGTCTTAGAAAAGACTGGAAGTATAAATCCTCTCACCTAGAAAACCTGATTATAGGTTAAACTTCAGAAGGTGTGAGAACTAGGTCTAAATTTAGAAGAGAGGCAAATGTAGCTTTTGTTCCTGAATTAGAACCTAAGAAAATTGATGAAGCTCTTCAGGATGAAGCAGGAAAGAAGGTTGATCAAACTCTTTTCAGAGGAGTTATTGGTTCTTTACTTTACCTAACTGCAAGCAGACCTGATATATTGTTTAGTGTTTATTTGTGTGCAAGATTTCAAGCAGATCCTAGAGAATATCATTATATTGCTGTTAAAAGAATATTGAGATACTTGTCAGGTTCTACTAATCTTTGTTTAATGTATGAGAAAGGTAAGGATTTCAGGTTAATTGACTACTGTGATGCTGATTACGCTGGAGATAGGATTGATAGGAAGAGTACAAGTAGAGGTTGTCACTTTCTTGGTCATAATCTAATTTCTTGGTCAAGCAAGAGGTAAAGTTCAATTGCTCTATCTACTGCAGAAGCTGAATATATGTCAGCTGCAAGTTGTTGTTCACAGACGTTATGGATTAAGTATTAATTAGAAGATTACTCCATATAAGAAGAACAAATTCCAATCTTCTGTGACAACACAAGTGCTATTAATCTATCAAAGAATCTAATACAACATTCGAGGGCAAAGTATATTGAAGTTAGACATCATTTTATACGAGACTATGTACAGAGAAGAATCATTAGTCTACAATTTGTTGAGAGGAACCAATAATGGGCAGATATCTTCACGAAACCTTTGTGTGAAGATAGATTCAAGGAAATCAGACAGAACTTGAACATGGTAATGCTGAATGACCATTTGTCAGACACGTCATGACCCAGACGATTCACACTAGAAGAAGATAAAAAGTCGTAAGTTTTCAAGTAAATAGTAACAGTAAGTTATGGACAGTAACTTTTCAAGAGTAGGTATTAAAAGGAAATCTTCTCAAGATTCTAAAATACTTTCTACTCTATAATTTTCTTGAAATACTTTGATACCAACTTGTTTAGTGCTCTCAACCAAGACGATTCAATACTTTGTTCTAAGCTTCAAGTTCTTTTCGTTTCATATTCTTACTTTCAGATACTAACATCGCTACTTTGAGCGAAATACATTTGTGTGTTTAGTTTTTTATTTGTTACAGATCACAAATGGAGCAATCTCTTATCTATGGGAGACATGTTGATTTCATCTCTTTGAAGGAAAATCAGAT
>JAOSBL010000007.1:4725776-4738248 GCA_027568915.1 Erythroxylum roraimae
CGGCGTTAAGCTCAGTTCCCCCCTCTGCTGTACCAAAAAAAAAAAAAAAAAGCCCAAACAATAGGTCATGTTGCTTAAATCTTTCATTTCAAATTATTGATGGAGAAAAGATTTTAGAGTAGAGATATCCTGAGTGTCATCCCTGAGTGTCATCCCTATTTATTATTATAATAGGGAAGAAGAAGTGTGCATCCTTCACCTGTTTTACAAAGAAACAAGACACGATTATAAAAGACAAATTTAAAGCCAAGATAGTCAATGGTTGTGTTGAATTTGATAAATTTCAGGCTCGAGGAGCTAGCTTAAGTCTTTACAAAGCTTTACAAAAGTAACAAACTTTATTAGGTGTATGCTCATACATAGGTGGAGGTTGCATATAAACTTCTTCAATAAGATTACCATTAAAAAAGACAATCTTGAAAAAGACATTATTAGCTGTAATAAGATTCCGAACTAAAGTTAAATAAGCTATAGGAGAAAATGTCTCTTTATAGTTAATTCCATATTCCCAAGTAAGCCCTTTAACAACCATTTTGGCTTTGTATCTTTTAATTGAACCATTAGCTTAAGTCTTGAGTTTATAGACCCATTTACAACCAATAATAGACTTGTCTAGAGTTAAGTCAATCAAGTCCTAGGTATTGGTGTTGAAGAGAGCTTGTAGTTTTTTAGTCATCGGTTATTGCCATAAATAGTCAGTTTTGGCCCCGCGGTAGGTGAAAGGTTCATATAAAGAAACAATAGTTGAAATCTTTACGATAAATAGAAGGTTAACTTATTTTAGTAGAGTAATGGAGAAGTTGTTGAGACTCAGCATATTTTGATGGAGGAGTATATTGGGAAGGGTTTCTTAATGAAGGTGGAGGATCCATATATGAGGAAGATACAATGAAATTAAGTGTTGGTTATGTTGAACTGGTAGAGTTATAAGATCGACTTGCAGGAGAATGCCAGGAAGCAAACATATGGTAGGATTAAAAAAAAAAGCTATCGTGAGAATGTTCCCAAAAGGTCACATATCGAGAGAAATGAAGTCTTTGAGATAGGGGATCGCAATATCTATACCCTTTGGATTTTATACCCTTTGGATTTTATGCCATATCTAAGAAAATAGAATAAGCGTACTTTTGGTTCTAGTCTAGTATACTCATGAGGTTAGGGAAGAGCAAAGCATGCACAACTAAAAACCTTAAGAGAATGATAGTCAAGAGCAGGATTACATAAGCGCTTATAGGGAGATATGTTACTTACGATAGGGGAAGGAATGCGATTAATAATATATATGATAGTAAGAGAAAGATTTCCCCAAAGGTTTCGGGATAAGATGAGGAGATAAGGAGGTCTTAAACTATATTAAGAATGTGTCTATATTTGCGTTCAGCTTAACCATTTTATTGAGATGTATTTGGGTAGGATCTTTCAATAATAGTCGCTTGTTGAGCAAAGAAGTGGGTGAATTTCATACCTTTGTATTCTATTGCATTATTAATGTGAAATATTTTAATCTTGCAAGAGAACTGAGTTTGGATCGTATTAGCAAAGTGAGAATAAATAGGGAATAGTTCAAATCTATAAGAAAGTAGATAAATCCATGTATAGTGAGAAAAATCATTGCCAAAGATCACAGTATCTTAAACCACCTATAGTTTCAATGTCAATCATATGAAACCAAACGTTGGACTATATTCTAGACTTATCGGTTTAAGAATATAAACGTATAATTGAGTCATAACAAATCAATAAATAAATCTGCATTGAATAAAGACTATATTATATTATTAATCCTAACTTAGGGTTCATTACACCTAGGCACTATGAAAATTAGTTCATAAGTATAGAAAACAAATCCATCATCAAATATTCAGAAGAACAAATAGAAATAAAAGAATTCATAATCTATATCCCTTTTTATCTCTGATGAAGTCTTCTTGAAATTTAGATCAAAGGTTGCTCTCCATCATATCTCGTGATGTAATCTTCATATTTTTCCTTCGTACTTTGTTTAGGATTGCGTCTTCTTTGCTTTTCTAGTGTCTAACTTGACTTTAGTCGCTTCCTTTCCTAACTCTATCCTTCATATTTTCCTTTTATAACAAAATCTAGGGTTTCTGTAATATACATGATCTCTTACACCCTCTAAATCATGACCGTACACTATCACAGAAGCTTACACAGGAAATATAAAAGGCCATGCATGTCAACATATACGAACATAAACAATATCTTCGAACCTTCACATTTTTACAGTGACTTACGCTATCCTTATACACGACCATATATCTCCAAAGTTGCTTCAAATCTTCCATTTTATGCCTCAATTTTACCCAAATTCTTCTCCTTTTGGTCTATAAAGGCAATTATCACCTAAAAACACACTTGAAGAAAATAAATATTAAAAATAGTATAAAACTATTAAACAATAAGCAAAACACACTAACTACGGGTATATAAATATAGCCAATTAATCATTTATCAAATATTCCTACACTTAAGCTTTTACTTGTCCTGAAGAAAATCATAATCTAAACCATCAAGCTTACAAACAGCCATCCCTTATTAACCTCATCCTATCCATCCACACTCTAAATCATCATATCATATCAATCAAATTAATATACAATTAGATTCAAGTCATCATAGAACTAGCCTTCACAGGTTAATATTATAATAATAACATAAATAATATTTTTGAAATCAAAAGTGAAAACTTTCACACCCTCACCAAGGATTCACTCAATGCACTCAAAGTAGTCAGGGTGAAAAGTGTAGGAACTCTCAAATCAATACATAGGCGGATTCTTAACCATAATTAAACTAGAAACAAAAATTAAAAGGTCTTGTTACAAGGTTTTAATGAGGCTTAGGTAACAATATGATAGGGATGATAAAAAGGTTAATAATATTGAAGGAAATTTATATAAATAAAATTACATAAAACTTAGTTCTTCACAACATAAGTCCTTCACACTATAATTCCATTGGTTCAATAACTTTAATACTAATTTTTCTATGCTTGGCAAAGCTATGAATACCATACACCGGTACCGATCAATTCCAGATACTATTTTGGGTAATTTTTAAATTTATAAAATAGTCTCTATTTTTTAAAAATTGCAAAATAATGCTTTAATATATAGTATTGTATAATTTATATTTTGACACCCTGTCTCCAAAAATCATGATAATAGAAATTTAAAATAACAACAATTTATTTTTTATTAACATTATTTTTCATATATTTAACATATATAATAGCCACAATTAATATGAAAAAGATCATTTAATCATCATATAAAAATAAAATTAAGAAGAATACAAAATATTTAAAATATTACAATTTCATCATATAATAAATAATAATTACATCAAAACGTCAAATAAAAAGAATAATAAATATCCATGACTCTCTAACAATTACAACGAAAACCTGAAACTTCATTTAATCAAATACCTGCTCAAAGATCAATATTATCAATGTAAATTGGATCTACAGAACTATTTGTTCTATCAAGAGTCCTATTAAACAATGAAATTAAATTATTAAGAAATTATTAAGAAATTATACCTAACTTAATAATGATAATAACATACCTTTTTCAAAGCCTTAAATTGTATTGAACAAAGACCAATACATTCAATGTTTTGTTCTCAATTCTATTCTTTTTCTTGGAATGGATAAATTCAAATGTACTCTAATTCCTTTCACACCCTATTACACTCATACATTAACTTAGAATTCAAATTGCAAAACATTGCAATTCTAGAAGACCACCTCTGAATTGGTCCCACCAGGCAACTGTAAGACAATAAAAGTAGCTTTATAAATAAAATAAAGTGATGATTAATTTTCAGCAAATACCAAAAGTGAAAAAAAAATATATACTTGAATTAAGTTTGTCTTTTTTATGAATATTAATTGGCATTGCCAATTTACCAAAAGCATCCTTATAAATCTCCATTTGTGAGCTTAGGAGATCTTACATCATTCATGGGCAACAACTGTTGTAATAGTTAATAACATTTTCCTATTAACTTCAGCTTTCTTTATAAAATATGGTCTAAAATAGACACTAGGATTTAAAAATTCCCTAGCTATAAACAACGGAGAGTAAAATTGGCTTTCTCATTTCTCATTGATGACAGAAAGATAAGATGTGTAAAAAGAAGCCCAATTTTTCATATTGGCCTTGATTCCTTCCTTCGCTCTCTATATGGCATTATAAAAATAACTTATTGTTGCCTTCTCATCACTATCAGCCAAACGAAGTACCCTCACCAAAGGCTCACAAACTTGGATGAAAAATTGACATTAGGAACAAAATTCATTATCTTTAAAAATAATGCTAGAAACCTCCAATCAAGCATTACACCTAGCATGCTGAGATGCAATCCATTTATTACTTGAAAATATTTGCCTGAACTCTTTCTTCATTATAATAAAACACTAAAGTGATAAGAATTTTGTTGCAAATCTTGCAATAGCAAGACAAAACAAATTCCTAACATTGGTGAAATCCTTTCTCATTAAGTTCAAAACCTATGCACGATTGTAGATAAACTTGGTAACCTTTTTTGCTTTTTGTATAGTCTCATCAATAATAGAAAGGTATCTACCATCCCCTATATTTTCCAATATCAAGTCAATGCAATATGCAACAAAAGAAGTCTAATAAAAATAATTATACTTGCTTTTCAATCTTCTTCCAGCTGATTTATAAGCGAAATCATTATCAATAATGAACTATATTTTTTGGCTCAACTTCATTCACAACTTCATCAAATATTTTAAATAAAGTATTAGGATTCCTAACAAGGCCAGGTGCATCAATCAACATCAAAAACATTGTGCCCTTTGTAGAATAAACCAAAAAAATTAATAATAGGCTCATTTTTTCTATTTGTACAACCATCACATATGATTAAACACCTAAAAGTAGCACGAGTCCTTCTTTCATCCAAATAAATTTCAATTTCATAAATACAACTACCAAAAAATTGAAGGAGCTTTGTCTTTTGGTAGCGCGTCGTAACACTACACAAAATAAACTAGTACTACTACTATAATAGTGGTAAGTCTAGGTCAATCCCACAGAAAGTGTGCGTAAAGCTTTTGAAATGAAATTAAATGTTGTTTAGGTTATGGGGGTTGGTTCGTTTATCAAACAAGAAAATAAAATGAAGCTAAACTAATAAAATCAAATTAAAGAAAACATGTAAAAATGATGAAAGTGGTGAATTCGTTAGGAGTCCGATTTTTTAGTTCAATCTCGACCTACACCCTATTAAATATAGTTCATTGAATTATTG
Organism: Erythroxylum roraimae; assembly: GCA_027568915.1. NCBI lineage: Eukaryota > Viridiplantae > Streptophyta > Magnoliopsida > Malpighiales > Erythroxylaceae > Erythroxylum > Erythroxylum roraimae. The sequence goes on from JAOSBL010000007.1 coordinate 4,731,084, forward strand.
TCTTTACATCTCTCTTTAAACTATTGGTCGTAGATTAACAATAAGCTCTGTTAATCTCGATTTTTCCTTAGGTCATAGTTAATTAAGAAAAGCTCGTCAATTAACCCTAGCTATGGAATAACCTAGGAGATGCTCTCTAAGTTTAGTCGGACAACCACTTTATGAACGAGAAAAACAGACCAATCTAAACAATAATCACACAAGCTCGGATTATTTATCCTAGGTTATGTTGTCCCTAATGACTATGAACCATTAGTCGCTATAAATGAAATTCAACATAACAATTATAGATTACATTGAATATTCTAGCAATGAGTTTGTAATAAAACGATCTAATGAACGCATTCAAATCATCTTTTTATAATACCCAAATCCATGCACATAGGATAATATAATCAATTTCTAAAGAGAGAAAGAAAACATAAAATACAAGGAAAGAGTGCTTAACTGGGTCGTCAACGTCAATATCCCTATTGAACTGGCATCAGGAAGCTACCCTTCCACGGTTCTCTCAAGGTTAAGGGGTTTGCCCCTTTTTCTCATCTCTCCCGAAGCTCCTATTCTATTTTTCTCCCAATCGAAAACCCTTCAATCTTTCATCCAGCTGACCACCACACTTGGAAAACCAAAGAGGACTTGGTAAAGAGCGTTGTTATTTTTTATTCACTCTCTTTTATTACAACCCTCTCACCCCCCTCCACTCTCTTTTTGCTCTCAGCTACAACTGACACTTCCTCCTTCTTTTCTCAAAAGCTACGTTGTTCCCTTAATAAAAGATGATGCATCTAGGTTTTAAGGAAAAATGTACAGGTGTCTTTGATCCCTCCTTTAGCCGCACATCATACACCCTCCATTTCATCCAAATGATAAGTTTTTAATTGGAATGGATAGGTGTCCTTTTTCAACTGCCCTCACATTCTTTATACTTTAAAGAGCTAGTTTAAAATGTGATAAATGGACAACTAGTATTGGAATGAGATAGTTGGTGTGGGTGTGGGTGAGACACCATGCAGTCCCATGAAATTCACATTCTTGCTTCAGCCTCCCATTCTTTGCTTCCACTCATGTCACACACAATGGAATGGTAGTTGGTCACTTCCATGGATGTGAGAAATAACTCACGCCCATGCAATCCCATACACAGCCGTGAGTGATGCTCACAGCTATGCATTTATTCCAACATGGCCATCAGAACTCTTTGGCATTTTCTTCATTTTCTTGTCTTCTTCTTGTATTATTCTTACTTTAATCTTCTTCTTGCTCCATGAAGACAAGTGAGTGTGATTCTTCAGAAAACAACCCAAATATAGTGCTTTCAACTCACTTTAACTCCTTCACTTTCGAATTGTGCCTAAAATCACATATAAGTCAAAGTGAGTATCTTAAGCAATTTCATGTCATTAATCACTAAGTATTAAGGAATAATTATACAATCAATTAAGCACATATCATCTCTTGGACCTTAAGAGGCAATAATATCTATTATAGACTGATAATAATAAGACTGGGAAGCATTGGATGCTATACCTGAATCATACCACCATTTAGCCATTGGCTTATCCACATTATGAGCCACTTCTCTAGATCGTAAGGCACTATGGATTTAAGGTTGAACTTGAGGAGTTGTTTATAATGCAAAAAAATTAGACACTTATCTTCTTCTTTTCCTAACATCAAGTGCAACATTCCCTTCCTGTTGGTTAGGAATACTACCACCTTCAACATTCCCACTATCATCTTGAATACCAACAAATGAACTCACACAACCAATTTTGTAAGTCAATCTTTGCCTTGTATCTTTCTCACGCTGATACTCTTCAATAAAAGTCTTCATTTTCCATTTCAAATCACATCTAACTTTTTTACAAGGCTCCACGTCACCTTTGACTCCAACTAAATGCTTCTTTAATCTGGTGATTTCTCCACGTTTCAAATGCTTGTTACAAAACAAAAAAATGGTATGGTTCTTTATTTTGGGAACCAATCCGACACGAGCCCAAGCTGGATCATTGAATATTCATGAATTTAACTAACCATAAGATAAGATGATAAATGTGTATTAACACGAAACAAAAAATGAAAAGATCACGAAATAACTAAAATGAAATCAATTACGAACAAATATATACAAAAACTAATTAAATCATAAGCAAAACCTAAAACATCGCACTCCCCGGCAATGGCGCTAAAATTGATCCCTCATCGTTACGCTAGTCAAAATAAAATAACTATACCTACTATTATAGCAGTGGTGAGTCTAGGTTGATCCCACAGAGAGTGTGTGTAAAGTTTATGAAATGAAAATAACTGGTGTTTAGGTTTAATGGGGGGGTTGTTTTTGAAAGAAGAAAATAAAATGAAACTAACTAATAAAAATAAATTAAAGAAAAAAGGCAAAAAATGATAAAAGTGGGAAATTCAGTAGGGACTCGGTTCTTTGGCTCAATCTCGGCCTATACCCTAATTAAGCATATTTCATTAACTTTTTGTTCTTTAAACTCTCCTAGTAACTATTAATCATGGGTTAACAATTAACCCAAGTTTTCCCTTAGGTTTTGTTTAATCAATATATGATCGTTAATTAAACCTAACCACCGAATAATCTAGGATATGATCTCTAGATTTAATTAGGCAGTAGCATTACGAATTAGGAAAATCAATTAATCAAGGCAACAACCACATACAATGCGTCATTTAACCTAGGTCATGTTATCCCTAATTGTTGGGCCTATCCTTATGCTGAAACGATATTCTATACTCAACTTTCATCCAAAATTTGAGATCCTTATAGACTGAATTAAAACTTCATTTCTTCATACCAATTGTAGCCCTATGTCTATACTTTATGCCAAATCAAAAATCACTCAATTTAGACATCTACAACAAAAGTTATGCCCAAAATACCAAAACATGTTTGTGTAGGAAAATAGATTTCGCCGCGGCGAAATCAGAAGTTCGGCTCGACGAAATTGTTGGAGTTCGCCGCGGCGAAGTCAGAAGTTCTCCGTAGCGAACTTTTCCAGAAACTCATTCCGAAGACATTTTTCGACATTCTTCATCTATATACTTCCCATCTTTCAAATATAACTCATCTTAACACTAAAAAACCTCTTCTACTTCATTTTCCAAGCCCAACATTACTCAAACCATTAATCAACAAATTTTTACCCACAATCAACATTGCTTTTCACTTCTAACTATCACTAAATATACTTCATCTAACAAATCAAGAAGGGTTAAAGCTCATACTTACTTGTTTTAGCCTCAAAGTCTTCAAGTTCTCCAAAACCCTAGCTTGACTTTCTCCTCTTCTTCTTTTCTCCTCACACCCACGATGCTTTCCCTTCTCAAACAAGCCAAAAAATTTTTTCTTATAATCCTACACTATAATAATCATCAAATACCCCTTTTTGCCCTCCAACATAAGCCTTATAACCTTTAGGCTTAAGTGCTCTTCCAATTCTGCCCCTTCTTTCATTTAATCCAACTACTACTCCTTTAGGCCATAATTTAACACCTTAACCATACATTAATTTAATTCTAACTTTGGCATAATAATTAAACTCCAAATAAAATGGTTTATCTAGCAAGACCACAAAAATTAATTTAAATCATGCTTATTCATCAAGAAAAATTTCGGGGGCCAACACTAATGATTACGAATCATTAGTCGCCACACATGAATTTTAAGATAAAAATTACGAATTATATTGAAATTCTAGCAATGAGTTTGCAATTAACGATTTAATGAACACATTAAAATCATCATCTCACAATACCTAATGAGTTCATACACAAATAAACGAACAATAATGAAAATCCGATTATCCATACACAAAACCCAAATCAAATAACATAGGATAACATAATCAATTCCTAATGAGATAAAGAAACAACAAAATAATTTAAAAAATACTTAATTTGGGTCGTCGGCGTCGATGTCGCCTCCTAACCGGCATCAGGATGTCTAGCCCTTCGTGGGTCTTTCCCGAATTAATGCTTCAGCCCTCATATTATAGCCCCACCAAAAATCCCTTCGGTTCTCTTAGCCAAACTGCTACAGCAACCCTTTCTCACGCCTCTTACCATTCACTATAGCCTCCCCTCACTATTGCTTGATGGGAAAATTAAGGTAAGGGGGTTTTCTTATTCACACAACTGTTCACTCCACACACGCAGCTCTCCTCAAGCTTGCCTCCCTGCGCAGCCACCAAACCACCAGTCATAGCACACCTATGCTTGTGCCTGCGCCTCTCTTCACACCTCCATTGTATATTGATTGGACAAATAAACATCGCAACTCTTTAAAACCTCCTTTTCTGTGCTCTGGGACGCTAAGTCTAACGCAGACGCTGCGTACATATGCGTTAAACGCAAGCATTAAACGTAAGTGTTTCACGCATGTCCAACACTGCGCTGCCGTTTCTGCCTACTGCTATGTCATTTTGAGCTCTCATCTTCCAAGCTTGGCCACCTGCTACATTGTCCTTCCTCTTAAGCATGATTGTCCATTAAATTTAAATGCATGTAATTGCATGGAACATGTAATTTCCAGTATTTTTCAGCCACTTTAATTCTTCTTTTTTCTTTCATTTTTCTTATCTTCTTCTTGACTTTTATTTTCTTCTTTTTGCCCCGTGAAGACAAGAAAAAATACATCTTCAAAAAATGACCCATATGTCTTGCTTTCGACTCACTTTAATTTCTTTACTTCCAAATTGTATCTAAAATCACATATGAGTTAAAGTGAGTATTTTAAGCATTTCTAAGACATTAATCACTAAGTGTAGCATACCACATGAATCAAAATTTAAACACATATCAATAAAATTTCAAGGATCTAGAATGGTTTGGCAAGGGAAACAAGGAAATGATGATTGATATGTGCTTAATTGTAGATACATTTAATCTATTACATTTAGTGATTAATTCCTTAAAATGCTTAGGATACTCACTTTAGCAAATATTTGATTTTAGATACATTTCGGAAGTGAAGAAGTTAAAGTGACCCGAAAGTATACTTATTGAGCCATCTTCTAAATTTTCATACTATATTGTCTTTATGGAGCAAGAAGAAGAAAAAGATTTTAAGAAAAAGAGACAATATAGAGCATAAAAATGGAGGTATGTGTAATATTTTGATTTAAAAAGACCATAGCTATAACATGAATTACACTACCAAAAGAATTAATCTAGCTGTCCATTTTTTACCTAATTTTAAACTAGCTTTTAATATAAGTGAAAAAGTGAGTGTCGGCTGCTAAAAGAAGAATGAAAATGTGGTTGTAACATGGAGGAAAAAGAAGACACGTGCATAACATTACCAAAGAAAGACACATGTCCATTTATCGCATTAAAAACCTAGCTATTGAATAAAAAAAATAACATGGTGTGTGATGACTAAAGCATGTGAGGCTGAAGCAAAAAGTGAGTATGAGGGCTGGGGAAAAGGAGTGTGTGAGGGCTGAAGCAAAAAGTTAGTGTGGGTTAGGGAATTAAAAAGGTAAGTGGCCTCTGAAAAGAGAAAAGAATCAAGACAACACTTAGATGTTATTTTATCATAAAAATGATCTCGGTGAGGGTTGGAACAAGGATGTGTGGACGACTAGAGCAAAGGAGAGTGGACAGTAGCTAATCCTGCTTCATTATTCCTCTTTATTCTTTAAGAAGAAGAGTGGACAACAATTGATTCTTCTTCATTCTTGGATGTTACAAATGGAAAGTGTGCAAAAAAATGACCAGACCTGATTCTTCTTTAATTCTAGTCATTTTTCAACAATGATGGAGGCATTCATGGTTGACTCTTGGAGCTTGATGGAGAAGATGGAGGGCTAACCCACCCGATGCTGGTTCGGAGGTACAATCGTCGCCGAGGAGACAATTATGTGTATATCAGTATATTGATTCTAAGTATTGAACATTCATTATTTTGATTTTCTTTTGATGTAAGTCAATTGTTTTATTTCTTGACAATCAAGAGAGTGAAAATAGTGGTAATATTTTCAAGGAAATGTTAAGTATTGATCCATAATGGAGAATTATCTTATTAGAATTTAGAGTTGTTATTTTATGGATAATTATAATATGTTAGAGAAGTGCTCTAAAGACAATCACCTTTAGCACTTATTGTACAAATCATTTTTAAAATAAATAAAGGCATTTTTCATTATTCGATGTTCATACATTTATGGATTTGATGTTGATCTTAAATTGATTTAATGAAGTCCTTGATACAAAACATTACATGGAGGAAATCATGATGAGATCATGGTAATGAGATTCCAATCATGAGTAATTATGTTAGTATCTAAACTTTCCCTAGTCGTAGGATTAATGAGATGGGATATCATTAATCTGGATAGACTAACACATGTTATACTCCTTGATTGGATCAAGTAGTAGACCTCATAAGCTGTAGACATGAGTTGTTTAAAGTTAACATGTGGATGCTTACTAAGGATAGTAAGTACATTAGATTAACCTACTATGAGACAATCATATGGATATTCTATTCCAGTGTCAATGATAGTCTCATCATAGCAGTAGTGCAAGTATCTTTTGACTTGAGGTGCTTAAAGATGTCTCGAATACTAATCCTGTGCTTTGACTCCATTCATCGGTGCCTTTCAGGGGTTACTCATAGGGTGGTGATTAGGTACAACTTGAAGTATTCAGAGGTAATCGAGTAGCCAATAAAGGATTCACCACTCCTGATAGAAGGAGATGATACCCATGACCTCTTGTCGGGGTCATTACTAGGGAGTCTCTAGCCAGAGCAGATATATGTCATGAAGAGAGTCTTCAATGATACATAGAGTAATGAGATCCCCAGGACAAGATATATCACTTGGACTAGATGTGACATAGTCGGTCTAGTGGGAGTTGACACTTTAACTATACTTTGAACCAAGTGGGGTAGAGATGGTGAAGGACGAATTGCATGGCAACATTACATATGGAAGGGTTCGTAGTCAAACCATTGACTTTTCAGTTAATTGGAGATTATGACGTGGTGCTAGATACCACTCTTGACTTACTTGAATTAAGTGTTAATTCAAGTGGCCAAGATAATTGGGAACCTAATGGGCTGAACTGGTGATGGCTAGTGAGGGTTCAATGTAATAACCCTTCAAGGTAATATGCACGCTCATGTCTTATGATGTTT
>JAOSBL010000007.1:4746631-4761143 GCA_027568915.1 Erythroxylum roraimae
AGCTTACCTTTTTTTAATCCAATAGCGCTGACAAGATTCCTGAATTTCTATGAATATTCGGTTTCAGTCACCACCAAGCTTCACTCAATGCTTGATTTCTTGTTATTTTCCTATGGGTGTCTTGTAAATTCAACAAGATTTTAGGGTTTTTGGCCATAGGATGCTGCCGTTACTGTGTTTGCTTTGCTTTCTCTCTATTTGATCAGATGTTAAAGTAGGGTTCTTTTTTTTAATGCTTGAGTGGGGCCCACGTGTCTTTGTATGACAGTTGTATATGTATTTTCTTTTACCAATACATGGATTTAAAAAAAATCTGTATTTTAATAATCCAAGGGCAAATTTGTCTGAAAACACCCAATTGGGTATCTTGAATGAGAATAAAAAACACAGGGGTTAAGGTGAACGAATCAAAAACACAGGGGCTAAGATGAATAATCAAGTATATCACAGGGGCTCTTTTATGTGATTTGCCCTAAAACTTCGTCATATTTTTATGAAATAACTATTTTCTTTGTCTTAAATATTGCATTAGAAATAGAAAATTATTGAAGTAGATGATATTAGAGAAGATTGGATAAAAAGTTTGTAAAGATAAATACAAAATAAAGAAAAGTGGATCTACTTATTACATGATTTCTAATTTTTTTTTACTTCCTCTTAAGTTTAATAATTTTTCCATTTCTCCCCTTACATGACTTATAACCTTTGTAAAATTTCGCTGCTTTAGTCAACAACTAAGGTTGTTGATTTCCCATTTTGAGTTTGTTTCAGGTATCCATTTATGGGAACTACAAAAAGAACAAAGGCGATATCTATCTAAAAAGAAGATATGTTAATTTTGATGTAAAGTTTTAAGCCTTTATATAGGTAAATGCATACTAGAATAATATCAAGAAATAACAACATATATTCTATATAGATCAATTAGATAATGACTTATAATTTGAAACAAGGATAAAATGGATTGGAGCAATTGAGAAATAATTTACTAGATAAGATAAGATATATCATAAATGTTAAATAGACTACATTTCTAATTCTATATTTAATGCATTTTTCTTGTTTATTTGAGATTTTCTTATTGTTTATAGTACTTATTTTATTTCTATTATGTTTTTAGGTCTCATCATCCTTCACAGATAAAAAGGAGAAAAATTAGGGCGAACTTGGGACAAAAATGGAAGAATTAAAGCCATTTTAGTGGTTTCCTGTTTAAGTCTATATGATTGTGTGGATGCCCATTTAGCTCTTTAGGATGTGTTCTTTGCAAATTTTCAAGATTAATGAAAGATTGAGGGACACAGTCGTACGAACGGCCATGTAAGTGACTGCATCCATTCTAAAAACCTTAAATTCGAGCTAAAAATTGATAAAACAAAGAGAAGATGGGAGAAGTCAAGAGTGGTTCATAAGAGGCTCAGAAAAACACAAATTGATGGCTTAGAATGATAGAGAGAGCAAATAACAAGCAAGAAAGCATATTTGGTGCATATTTTCATCAATATAAAGTGGATTTCATAAAGATTAAAAGAGATTTGCTCATTGTTCTTTAAATTTTTTTCTTTTCCTTTAGTCTTGATTTTATGCTTATGAGCTAAACTTTTGTTGGTACTTAGATTAGACAAACCCTGAGGTAGACTCTACAGTGATTTTATTTTAACTTAATTAATTTTTTTATTGTGATTCAATTATGTGTTCTTAATTATTCTTGAATAGATATTGCCAATGTATTATTTCAGGTATGATTTCGTGCCATTGAGATTAAGAAATCCATTTATATGAATAGACATATTGTAACTAGAAGGAGTTGCATCCAAACCTAGAAATAGGTTGATATCAATCCTCTGGATTAAGGTCAAACCTATAGTGAAATTCACTAATTAATTAATGCAATCTTAGGAGTTTTAACTAGAAAGGGATTTTAATTAATCAACCAAGGGTTAGATGTTAATAGTCTTAAGAAAGATACTAAAATAAGATAGGAATTTCTACGGTCTAATAAACTATAGATTAAGTTGAGTATTGAAATCACGATTGCAAGGAAAATCTTATAGGGATTAGAAGTTCAAGCATCATTATTTTCCTTGATTTTTTATTACTTAATTCTAATTAGTTAATTTTGTTGATCTATTTTAGTTTACTGTTTTAATTTTCCATTTGATTTATCTTAAACACCATAATTTGTTAGGTTGGATAATTAAAAGACAATAAATACTAATAATTCTAGTCTTTGTGGGATTGACCCATACTTACTAATGCTAGCTATAACTATACAGTACACTTGTGGTTTAAAACATAAATTATATCAATGAAATTTTGAGCGTTGTTGCTAGGAATTAGAATATTAGGATAATCTTATTTTTACTATCCTAGGAATTTTTCCTTTTAGGTAGTTTTTATCTAACCGCAAAATCAGATCTTGAATTTAGTTAATAATTAAAGAAAAACTAAACTAACATTGACAGATTAATGAACTTAGATAAAGAAAATAATATGAAAATTCAATATCAAATAAGTAGTACCTAGGTGATGAATCCTCCTAAGAATTCTTAAATATTAACCCTTTATCATGCAATTAAACTATTGGTTATTGGACTATGAAAATTATTATCTTATGTTAATATCTTTTTCAAGTACATTAATCGCTAACCATTAGTTGATTAACTGAAATATCTTTCTAATTAAGACCTCTAAGATTGCATTATTGATTTGTGAACTTCACTATTAGCTTTTACCATAATCTAGATGATTTATATTGACCTATTTCTAGGTTGATATGCAACTCCTTCCAATTATGGTAGATCTATTCACACAAAAGGATTTCTTAATCTCAATCATATGAAATCAAATAATGGTATAAAATTCTGGAAATATTAGTTCAAAAATATAACGCGTAATTGAATGGAAATAAATCAATCAATAAAACTGCATTTAATAAAATATTAAATCATATTATCATCACAACATCACACTTAGGCACTAAACAATTTGGTTCCTGCATATAGAAAACTAAACCAGTAACAAATATTCATAAGAACAAATAGAAATAAAAGAATTCATATTCTAAATCCCTCTTTTGTCTCTAATGAATCTTCTTACAATTTGGATTGAATTATACTCTCTATTGGATCTTGTGATGTAATCTTTGAGTTTTCCTTATTCTTTATACATATTTGCCTCTTCTTTATGTTTCTTATGACTCAAAAATGCTTCTAATCTCGCCTCCTTCTAATCTGCCTCTGTTAATATCCTTTTATTGTAAAAAGTAGGGTTTCTGGGATGTAAATAATCACTCAAATGGTTATGTAGGCGACTGCGTATTTCCAAGAATACCTAAATTTGCAATTTTACACAACACCATGACTTATGTGGGCAGTATACATAGCTCCATTTGTCAACATACACAGGCATGAAACTCCACATAAGTAGGAATTGTGTTGTTAAAGCTCAACACGTTTAAAGAGAATTACATGGTCACTACACACAGTCATGTTAAGTCCACAATTACTTTAAATCTTCATTCCAATTCACGATTTCATCCGAACTCTTCCTCTTTTAGTTTATGAAGGCAGTTATCACCTATAAACACACTTGAAGCAAATTAAGTACCAAATACTATAAAACTATTAAATAACAATCAGAATAAAAATAAAGCGCATAATTGAATCGCAATAAAGACCTTTGGATTTTTGTTTCTAGTTTATACAGAATATTAGTGCATAATTTGATTTCATATTTTTTAGATTAAGAAATCCTCTTGTATGGATAAATCTACTATAATTGGAAGGAGCTACATGTAAACCTAGAGATAAGCCAACATAAATCCTCTAGATATATTAAGGTCAAACTTAATAATGGAATTCGCGAATCAATAATGCATTTCTAGGGGTTTTAACTAGAAAGATTTATGTTAATCAACTAATGGATTAGTTATTAATAGTCTTGAGAAAGATATTAACATAAGATAGGAAATTTCAAGTTCAATAATCAATAATATGATTGCATAATAAAGAGTTAATATTTAATGATTCTTAGGTGGATTCATTGCCTAAACAATATTATTTGATATTAATTTTCCTTACTATTTTTGATAGTTGTAGGTTGCATGATATTCTTTTAGTATGTTTTAGTTGTTAATTAATTTATTCATGCATATTTAGGTTTAGAATTGTGTTAGTTGGTTAGATATTTGTGTTTTGAATGTTATGTGGGTTAGAGCATGCTATTAAGCTTTCATTTTATGTATTTGAGGTACCTTGATGTATTTGTTAGTGTTTGAGAGCAGATATTAAATAACAGAGGAGATTCGGAGGAAGCTTGACAGAGAATCCAAGGCCACGATCGTGACAGAAATAAGGATGACAAGCCACGATTTCCACAATCATGACAGAGCACAAATTTAAGTGCCATGATTGTGGCCTGCGCAATAGCAGATGCAGACCGACTTCTAAAACTTAACTTTACTGGTTTATTTCAAATTTTTTGGGCTGGGAAAAATGTAGTTTTTACCCTAAATAGAAAAGGCTACATTGAGGGCAAAAGAACCCTAATTTTTGTGCCTACATTTTGCTACATTAGGAAAGATCCAAGTAAGAGGAAGCAGAAGAAAGAAGGAGGAGAAAGGAAGAGGGAAGAAGGGTTGTTGTGCTGCTGTCTTCCTGATCCATCTCGACCAATCCAAGTGACATTTCATTACATCTTTGTTATTCTTTCTGTTGAATGTATGAGATGGATTTAATAGTGATGGATTTGGGTTTGATGATGATGTTCTAAACTCCTTTAGGGATTTGTTCTTGAATCAATGTTAATGTGATTTCTTTTGATGTTAATACATTGGGTATTGAGATTATTTGTTGTATTTTCATGCTTCGGTAACAAATCGAGAGAGTGAACTGATAGTGTAACACCCCCTATATGGAACCTACATCCATCCACACACATAGCAACCAATTTCCTGTACACGCATTCATCAATGCTATACATATACACATTACAAAACTCCCCAATGCTTAATATTATCATTTAACAGTAGTAATACACCTTTACATTTACATGATAATCCAAAAGAAAACATACAATTTCCTTTCTTCATTACACGTGCAATCATCTGAACTAAAAACACATTCCAAAAGTACTTTTTCTTTTATTTATTGGCCTTGGTCCTTGCAGATGTTCCCTGTACCTCACTCCTATGACTTGGACCTATGCGAATTAACACCCGTGCTAAGCTTGGAAGCTTAGTGGGAAAAACACTTAGTTTGGATGACCACTTATAGCAGTCATCCACCAAGCACATACATTCAAAAATATCATAACTCATATACCATAAATTCACACTCATTAACCAAATATTGATATTCAATGCTCATGTAAACAATGATGGTATACTTAAGCAAAGTACATAATGCAAATATGCTTCAACATATTATCCATATATCGAAAATGCACATTTATAAGCCAAATATTGATATTCATTGCTCATTGATACACATTATCAATAAAATTGCACATCATTACAATTCATCATTACAAGTAATAAAAATGCTCATCAATACCAAGTATTAATATTGTCATGTTGTATTTCTTATTTCTGATTGTTAAGTTTCCTTTCTATGTTATGCCTGCACATTTTCTATTGGTGTGGATAACAGGTGCTATGGATATCCGAAGATATCAAACTATGGATACCCAAAAATATCGAACTATGGATACCCGAAGGTATCAAATTGTGGATACCCAAAGGTATAGAACTGTGGACACTGATGGTGTCAAATTGTAATAACTGCACTGTAACCCTATAGACATACCTATCTATCTATCACCAAGACAATAAAGCCGGCACTATAACATTTTCTTTTAATCATTTACCAATTTCATGATTAATATATTGACAAGTCATATGATATACATTTCAGGTTATAAAATCTTTATTCGTGTTCATGCATGCAAGTCATAATTCCTCACCATTTGAAGGATATCAAAATCACACTTGCATAATCATACTATACATATACGAGTAATGAATATGCTTACAAATCATTTATGTACATGTAAATTTTCTTTTGAATGCATTATACTTAATCTTATATTATAATGTTCAGTCACCCAATTTACATATGGTAAGTCCTATTTCATTTATTTCTAGGTGTTTGAAAATTTTCATACACATTCATAAAGGTTCGGATAAGCTGCGGTAGAAATTGGAAACAAAAACAATGCTACAGTCGTGATAGACACTTTCTCTATTTATACCACTACTTGTTCCTTAATATTCGTATACAAAATGTCAGAATTGGGTTTCTAGGTCTTCTATACATTTCTTCCTCTGTGTCTCTCGTTTCTATAGCACTAACAATAAGGTCATTTAGAATCCTAACTCATAAGATGTAGACCAAATATCACAAGCTATTCCAAAATAAGGCAGCATCAAGTCACCATTTTCGATCTTAATTTTCAAAGTCCTAAAGCTAGAATTAAGTCAGAGTCCCTTCTAGAGATGTTAACGCTATATCTTAGGTTTCATATGCAACTAAAATCACACAATGTAGAGGTCTATAGGCTAAGTTATGACTCAAACAATATGACTGACTCAAACAAACCCTAGAAAGACTTCCACTACATGATACTCTCGTATCATATACAACCAAGTTCATGTAAAGTAACACCAAAATTCATCCCAGCAACCATTCCATATCCAAATGAATCTTTTTACACATTCAAATGTACACAAATACAGAAATTCACTAAGTGAATTCTTAAACCTCAAAATTGGAAAAGTAGTTCTTATAGTGCCTTTCCTTCCCTTCCTCTTTAGCTTTGCTTGACTCACCAAATGAAAAATGATGGGATGAAGAAGGTGAAATAAAGAGGAAAAAAATATGAAGTTAAATCCCTCAAAATGTCGTTCATCTCCCCTCTTTATATGCGTTTTCATTAATTTTCTAGTATTAGACACATGTTTCAATCCCATTGGACCATATGTTACAATCCTATTGGACCAAGTGTTACATTCCTATTGGACCACATGTTACGATTCTATTGGACCATGTGTTACAATTCTATTGGACCATGTGTGACAATTCTATTGGACAAACACAAGCTTTATTCTTACTGGTCACACATGCTTTACTCCAATTGGTCCATGTGTTAACTTTAGAAAAATTGCATATTGGTCCTTCTTCTTCCTCTAATTCCCACATTGGCCTATGATCTTACCAATTAATTTCATTTCCCTATGTATTAAGTTTGTAATGGTATAAATTTCATGTAATTTGGTTAATTATATCGGGAGTTATATCCCAAAAACTACAGGCTGTTTGAAAACAAGGATAATAGCCAGAACTCAAATTCAAAACATAATTGAAAACTCTTAGAAGTAGAATCAAATTTTGGTTCCTTTATGAAAGTTTTAGACCTACGTCTCTAATTTAATCTCCAATAGAAATTATTCAATTTAAAGGTCTACAGGTCAAGATATGGCCAAATTACAGAAATATGTTCAGTGGAACATATCCATTCAGAGAGGTGCACATCCCAAATAAACTAATTTTGGTTTTATCATGCAAGAGCAACAAAAAATACATCCAATTTAACAAAAAAATCCCACTTACTTATGGAATACTTCTTTTATCAATTCCCCTCATATCACATTCATAAATCCAAGAAAACATATAAAAAACTTTCATACAGATTTCTCATTTAGGTATGTATGTCCATGCCAAAGCGAACAAATTATTCATTTATCCTTGTCTTTTACATTAAGTACCATTATATCTCTTACTATACTTAGATGTACTTAATTCATTATGTGCACTTCTGAATACACCCTAGACATGATATAATACTTTCAGGGTATATATTGAGGCGTTATAGATAACAAAATGATTAGATTGAGTAATGAGAGTTAAACAATCTAATAGATCACACAAACAATCAAATTAGTAATTTATATGAAGAGAGATCTCATGTGAGGACCTGATATTCTATTAGAGGGCTTAAGATCTAATTGGATGTGTGGGCTTTTGGTTAATTAAGAAATTGCAAATTTCATAATTCAATTAGGGGTTATGATTTAGGGTTTAATGATTATAACTCAAGAGAAAGTAACCCACCATTCGAAAGGCTAAGACCTATACTGTATTAACTCAAAAGTAATCATGTTAGTATTTGATAATTGGATAAATCTCCCTTCTCATAATCGGCTAATCTTCCTTGTGTGAATTTTGATTATTCATTGGTGTTGCTAAATTTTGATTTCTTTGTGTTAATTTTACAATAACATTTTCAATCAATCTATATTCGCTTCTTTACTTTTCTATTTAGTTTTCCTTTTCATTTTAGTTATCCTTTAGGCCTTAGACAATTTGGATTCGATTAGTTCACTAATTCCTTGTTGGATCGACAATTCATATACTACGCTACAACTCGTGCGCTTGTGGAAATATTGAGGGTTTTATAAATTGTAAAACTTGCTCAACAATTGTATTTTTAGTAGTAATTGAGATAGTTAATATGAATAAAAATTGCATATTATTTACACACATTAAGTTTAAATATGAGTTTTTGAGCCTCAAAGCAATATATCATTATATTATGCTCTTTTATTTTTTGTTGTGTATATATTATGCATAGTTGGACGATCAGAACTTGTTTTTATTAATTTGTTAAGAAATCCAAGCAATGTATTTGCCTCACTCTTCCCTTATCAGCTTTTCTACCAAATGTTTGATGAGAGAAGACAAATCATAAATCACAAATCAAAGTAACACTAAGGTGTGGAAGATAGAACAAAAAGTTTTTCATTTCAGCTACATGAAGAAAGGCAACAAAATTAACACCAGTGGCTACTTGAAATGAGAGGACTGAAACTTTAGGACACCAATTAAATCGAAAGATATAATTGACAGAGCAATTGTATATAGGTGATACTAAGAAACGTTATTCCAATGTTTTCTAGGATTAATGTCAAGTAAAGAATTAATATGCTAGGACCCTAACGTTATAGTCTAATTGCTAGCCAATCCACTGTATTTTAGGCAAAAAAAATCATGGGAACGTAATTAGTTCTAAATCCTCAATCTATTGCAAAATTTCAACTACAACAAATATACATTTTCCCACAAACAACAGGAACTCCTATAATTTAGTTGTGTTAGATAAATCACATGAATATATTACAAGTGCTATGAAATTTGAGAAAAACAAGAACAAGGAAGAATAAAAGATAGAGGGTAATTGGAGAATAAAATTACAAGTAAAAGATTATGATGAAATTTGTTTCTTTTATATCATATCATAGAATTCTATCAATAGAATATGCATTTACCTAATTATTTTGCACAATAATTCAATTAATTATGACGTTCATTGGACAATAGGAACAAGAATCTGGATTTGCATTCCAAACAAAGAAAAAAAAATCTACACTTATTGGATGAATTTGATATCTTATTACAAAAAAATTTGATACAACGAACTTAAACAAGGCCTCATTCCTCCAAAGTGGTGGAAAATGATCTATGGAGTTCAAAAGAATCAATGATAAGTACATGGGGAAGGAACAGCAGCATCAGCTCTATACAGTATCAAGGGCAACCCAATGCCTATTAATGACACCATGCCCTTCGTCACAAAAATAAAAGGAGGTGAACGAGCTGGATTGATTCCTATACGTAATTGGTGTAGTTCAGAACTTTCAGTGTACTGCCAGTGACACTGTAAATATCTATATGAAGCATGTAAATGTTGAAGAAATGTCTTGAGTGGTTCCACTCTGGCAAATGTCTATGTTCACTAAATCACAGGATTGACTTGAGTACCAAGAGAACCAACATGATGAAGCACATGATAACAAGCACTGTTGCACACATCACCATTCCCCCTTGCTTCTGTGTTCTCTCTGCCTGCAAATAGATCAATCAGCTTTCATAATATAGCCGTGAGATACAAAAATGAAACTGACAGAAGTGAGCCATGACAGTATGAACTGAATTGCTAACAGGAAAAGTCACCTTCTGCAGTTGTTTAAGCCCCTCTTCAACTGTTGAGGAGACATTCTGAATGTTGTAGTCTATCCTATCAACAATAGTACCCTGTTTAAGAAATTTCAGTTAGTGGCCTGGTTATAAGAGGAAAAGTTCGTGTGTAGGGAAACAGCTTCCAACCTGGTCTATTACAAGTACTGACAAATCCTTCATAATTTGAGCAAGTTCATTTACTGATTCCACAACCTATATTAAAAGGAAATAGTCATCATTAACCAAGACAACCGTGTGGGGTCTGTGACAATATCCAGATAACAAAGGGAGAAGCACATCACTCGCCTGTTGAATCTCTCTGTCCCTTTCAGCTGTGAATTCCTCGCTCTTTTTCAGCTTTGCCATTTGACGGTCATTAAACACCTATTTTTCGGTTTTGTCACTATTAGATACTATTAATACTAGAAGAATACGAAGAATAAAGTGTTACTTTTACTCACAGAAGCCGGTGTTGTAAAAAAAAAAACAGATAAAATACTGTTTCTTGACCTAAACAATAGATAACAACAAAACCAAGCTGGAGAGGATTGGAAAAAGCAGTACATTTACCATATCGTCCAAACTATCATCATCCATTCTAGATCTACCATTTAGATTCATTTCTAAATCAACCCCATCTTGACCCTGCAATGAAATAAGATCTACGTCAGCAAGCCTTGAAATATCATTTCCAGATTGGAGAAAAAATCAGACAAAAATAAGCAACTACTGATATCCTCAGTATGTTAAACGATCACCAAGGAAAATATTATTTTTTTTTGTTAACAACAGGCATGGTCTATTGAAGAGCCATAGTCGAAAACAGATATTTTCAGACCTCTTTTTGTTGCCGAAGACGCTTTAAGTAAGTTGATTGTTTCTTTCTCAGCTCCATTGACAAGCTCTGGAGGTCAGTGGCAAGAGAGCGCTACAAAGTAACATTATTAGAGTAAGCAAAATGCAAAAGACAAACCCCTGATATTGGATGTGACTTTACATATATACTTAAATGCTGAAAAACGCGTGCTGACAAACTATGGAACAAACAATATGATAACATAATCACCACATTCATGTATTCATGGTTTCATTGAGCAAGAACAGTTAGAGGTTTTATTTAGAAGAGAAGTTATTTTAATTCTTCTAGTACTTGAACAAGTTAAGAAGTTAATGGAAATAACTAGCAAACAACTAGTAGACCAAGGTGCACAAAGTTGTAGATGAAAATGTATAGGGAAACTATTTTATTCGCCAAGGAAAACCTTAATAGTTATTCTTGGAGAAGCCATCAAGTGATACCTGAACATTTTTCCTAACATTGGAATCCTCAGAAGGCCCAGCTGCAGAAAGTCTCTGTAATTTTTTCTCAGATTTTCTTATTATATTGGTGATCTCTTGGGTTAGAGCCTCAATCATGCGTTGATCTTCTTTGCCGTCACCAAAAGAAGGCATCAGTGCTTTAGCATGAGCTTTGGCTAACTCGGTCATTTTTGTACGTGCAAGGTGCACATTTGCTGCAATATCTTCAGATACATCCACCCAAGCAGGTGGCAGACCTACTGTAATTACACCTTTACTGCAGATAAAATGAAATGTGCTAAACCTTTTCAGAATCATAATATTGACAAGGGAATTTAAATTATTCAGGAAACCAACTTTTCTCCTTTTGGAAATACATCATCCAGATCAGTCAATTCATTAAGTTTTTTATGATTTAACATATCCATAATTTCAGATTTCAGGTTCGTGGGCATTTAGGTCTCAAGCTTCGTTATACAAAGATGAAGTTTTACATCATCTTGTTAACGCCATCGTCAAAACAAGAGAAACATCACTCCAAAATCAGAAAAGATTATCAAAGTGCTAAAGCTACAAACATCCACTTCTGAGGAAATATAAAAGCAAGAAAACACGGTAAAACTTCCGATTTTGCATTTCAATGATTCAATGCTACATCCTTTTGCAATACTTAGATAATGCAATGCTATAAGCATAAACAGTTGTGAAAGCTACAAATTTTCCTTATCCAATAAAATTAGTCAAAAACTTAAAAGACGATCCTAGTCACAACATTCCAATTCATTTCCCTAAATAAAATAAACAGCATCAGTTGAAATCCAGCTCAGTTCACGGCTACACTCTAATAGTTCAAAGAAACATTTCTTCAATTTTCTTGGAAACTCCAAAAGACTTCAGAACTAACTACAATAATAACAATAATAATAACAACAATAAATGAACCAATTTAAAAGGATAATTGCTTAAAGATCTCAAACTATCATAGACTAGAGAGCATATACATACCTCGAATTGCCGGGATCCTCCGTGCTAAGAGGAGCATATGAGCGATTAGGATTAAGCAGGGACGTGCTCGCCAACTCGATAACCGGACCACCGTTGGCGCTTGTGGATGCCGAAGCATGCACCGTGGAGGAGGTTATCGGAACCCTAACGCTCTTCAACGCATCTCTGTACTTTCTAAATATCAAAGTTCGATTCCGTGAAGCCATAACAGAGAGATATCTCGAAGAAAATGGAAAGATCAAAGCATATCGTGTCTGAATTCTAGATTGCAAAGGAAGAGGGGCTGATCGGGGAATGAAGACGCGGCGGTGCTCAAGGCGGGGGTGAGAATTAACTCAGGGGGACAAATTTAGAAATTATACGGACGGACGCACCTACTGGTTTGTTTGTTGGTCCAACTGCTTAATTAATCGTAGTAGAATTAAAACTTGAATCTTTTTTTAATGTCAGTAAAAACAACTTCAACTGTATTTTATTATAAATCAAATTCCAAATTACCTGAACCCGCTTACTTTTTTTTTTAGAATTTAAAATTTCATTAATGAATAGAGAATATTACATCAAGAGAAGATCTCTCCCACGTAAGATAGACGGCGATGTTCAGAAACAATGTTAAAGGGCAAAGTCATTTAACATTTAGAGTATAATGATCTATGACTTTGTCGAATCTTTAGCTATTACTCGATTTGGGAGGATGAGAGTCAGACACTTTGACAGTGATGCTAGTGGTGGCTCCACAGAGTTTCTCTTACTCGGTTCTTCGCACAAGTAAGAACTCAACTCAGGTAGCAAACTCAACCTCAGAAGACTTTAGCAATTAGGGCATGATTATTTTGTGTTTCGATTGCTCAGACCTTGCTTTATTTTTGGAGGAGGGAGGAGATTCTCTAAGAGCTCAGCTCTTCGGAGACAAACTGGTGAGGGAGATCTCGACTCAGGTCAATGTATTCAGGTCAGTATGATTCCATTCTTTATATCATTTCTCAAATCTTTGTAGCAATTATTGATTTAGGGAGGGTGATGGTTTCGGTTAGTCGATCGATGATTCTGATTACTCCCACTCAGATTTTCATACAAGAAGCTCGACATAGGTATCAAACTCAACAATTGAACTCTATGATCATTTAGGCATGGCTAAGCTGAGTTTATCTCATTAGGATTTGATTTTCTTAAAGGACTTCGGAAGCTAGCCAGAGAGGGAGATCAGAGAAGAGATCTCATCCACGAAAAAGGTACACATTCGAAGATTTTGAAAGCTTCCTTTCTTTTTCTTGAAACCTCCACTGATTAAACATTAATCCGTTGATGACAGGGATATGGATAGATAGCATTGATCTTCAAGCAATGCTTAACCCAGAAAGGAGAAGATCTTAGTAATTCCAGGTGAGTCCAGATCTGAACAAACCTCATTTGTTCCTTAGAGATCGTGAAAGAACAATCTACTTGTTTAAAACATGGGAACTGTTGTGAAGAACTGCTTTTGGATTTCATTTCTGCATATGTAAACTGAGTAACTAGAAATTAGGAGAGATCTGATAGGGTTAGTGTTATATTCTCCATACAAGGGTCATTCTCCTGCTACAGTGTAGGTTTAACTGATTGATGATCAGTTGCTCCCTTATGCTGGCAGTAGTGAGTTCTATAAGAGGTATTAACGAAGTAGATTTGTCTTTAATCCTTCTATTATTCCTCTCATTCCAGATTACTTGAAAACATGTAGCCACCGAGAGTAAAATCATAGCCCTATCATATTTAGAAATAAGCAAATTAGGTAATTCCTGTAGGATATCAGTGAGTCTTCCATAAATAAAACCAAGGGCACATAAAGTAGAAAATTTTGCCCAAACTTCTCTGGAGAAGACACATTCAAGGAAGAGGTGATCTCTTGTTTCATCCTCTAAATTGCATAGGATACATAGCTTAGAGGAGGTTAGGAATTTCAACCTATCCAAGGTACTAAGTCTGTCCCACATTGCTAGCCAGAGCAGAAAACTAACATTAGGTCTAAGGGCCTTGTTCCAGATCAGTGCATCGCATCCTACTTAATTTGCAGAACCCTCCCTTATCTTTCTGACTTCCTTAATAGTAATCTCAGAAACAGGAATACCCTTCCATCTTAATCAACATCCAGAGACCTAATTGCGCATAAAGGCATCTCTGATCAAATGTAGTTTCCTATTGACATCCCCCGC
>JAOSBL010000007.1:4836350-4853965 GCA_027568915.1 Erythroxylum roraimae
GTATTCAGCAACCAGAATCGCACAAAGACATGGATCCGAATAGTAACGTCCAGCCTCAGCAAAATCTGGCAGAACCAAGATGAATCATTTTTTACAATCTTCTTGATGATGACGATGGAATTCTAGCTTTCCCGAATTCCACAAAGCATTAAAATCAATTGAAGTATACAATTTGAGTCAACTTTTCTTGCTTACTTTAATGATATAGGTTGTAAAACCAATTCATAATGAATGCACAAGTTGTATAACTGCTTGAAAATTCCCTCAATTTATAAAAATATCCAACCAAAAACTCATGTATTTATAGGTAATAACCCCTAAAGTATTAAAATGACCAAGTTAAAGGTATAAAAAAGATTATATTGAATATTGCAAATATGCCTTTTAGGTTAATTGATTAACATGTTTGACTAATTTGATTTTGTCTTAATTACAAAAAATAAATATCATAGCAAATATGTTTTATTATTATCAAACATGGATTAGAAACTTCCTTAATTCAACAACAATGAATTCAATTTAAAGTAGACCTATTGGAATAAGATATCATGAGTTCTCCTAATCTATTTAGTTAATAGATGAAGAGTAAATGTTCATACTAAGCCATCGGACTAGTTGGGGGCTCGACGACGCTTGCAAACGTAGGTAAGCCTAAGTGATCCTCGACAACGCTTCCCATTTAACTGGTATAACACATACAGCTAAGCATGGACTCAAAAATTGTGGGGGACGGGGGACATATAACAAGCTTAAGAAACAATCTTTTGAATAGTGCAAGTAAATAGCAGACCAGTTTGCCCTAGATGTTGTGTTTGGCCTACAGTCGGAGTCGTACTCTTCCCACATTAAGAATGTTAATGTCTTAAAGTTAAAAGCTATGGGACTGTTGATGTCCGAGCTTAGAGGGACACATCTTTTTGATAGTTACCAACATTGATTTGCCTTCCTCCTGATTTAGACTCATCTCCTGCACCATGTGCTTCTTATCGTGTTTGAAGTGTCGACTGAGTGTTCCTTAGAAGAAACTAAAATCAATTGTGGGATAGCTCGAGAATTTAATGTCATCTTTACGGTCGATGATAAAGGCAGCAAGCGACAAAATAGGCAATGTAAGCTTAGATCTTTGGAGAAAAAAGCACGATAATGGATGTAGCGGGGCCTGCTTTTTTCATCTTCACCTTTGTAGCAATATAAAATTGACTTGGTCTGTTCTTTAAATCTGCTGATGCACAAATCGTTGTCAACTTCAAACAGCCTACTCCACCGGGCCCCCACTTTTGCCAACTCTTCTCTATATTTTGCCTCGGCTCGGCTTGGAGCCATGTGTTCAAACTTCAAATACTTATACCTGTGCGCGCTGGAGGGAAATGGTTGAGCTGTCCATCTCTCCAACACTTGCGTGTATATTGTTTATGAAAAAGGGTATTTTTAGGTATATTTATTTCAGGATAAGGTGGTGTTCCTTTTCTCTTGGGGGACTAGTTATGGAGTTTTGTCATTTTCTCTTCTTTATACAATGTGTCCTACCTACGAGTTGCCCATTCTCTTCACTTTTGATGAAATAGGTTACATGTAGCTAACCTCCTACTGGTTCCTCGACATTCTTAGGTGGGTAACTAGACTGATTGTTTAACAACTCAAACGTTGATGAGTGAAAGTAACCAATTACCTAATAATCTTTTTGTGGCCAAAAGAAGCAGATATGGTCGAGACTTGCAATTTATTTATTGAAAGCAAAAAGAAGGAAATATAAAATAGAAAAAGGGAATTGTGATAATCATCTCATCTGCCTATTATTTTCTTTGTTGTTTATTTAAGTTGCCTAATCATTATCGCATGCCCATTCCCATGCCCAACCTTTATGCAGAAGCAAAACATACTCCATTCTCAATGTGAAATGCGAATATGGGCAATTTAAAACAAACCACCTCACCAGCCAAAAGATAGCAAGCATCTTTTCTTTGGTAGATTTAAAAGTAATGTTATGAATATCGTATTGGATTTGTATCGGATTTGACTTTAGTATAGTATGGTATCATTACCGGTCAATATTAAACACTGTTTTGGATCATTTTTTAAAATTATAAAATAGTCTCTTAATTTTATCGAATTACAAAAATTCCTCAATATATTATTTTATATAATTTTTTTACTATCCTTCAATCTTATCTCAAAAGATCATAATAATACAAACTTGATATAATAAATATTTCTTTATTTATGTTAATATGATTTTTTTACATATTTTTCACAACAAAATTTTAAAAAAATCATTTAACTCCCATATAAATATAATTAAGAATAAAACAAAGTAAAAATATGCATTTATAATATAACTGAATTTAATTTCAAATGTTATCTTTACATATTTCAAAAGTTATAATAATTTTTAAGACTTATACACGAAAAGTATATAGATCATAAATTTGAAATATATAAATTTAAAAATATTTATTTAATATAAATAAATTATGTTAAACCAAATCTATAATCACTTTGTATAAGTCTAATCACATAAAAAATTATTTAATTCATTCTTATTTGTACTTTCAATCTTATTTATTAAATGAATTGTAGACATTTTTATCATTTTTCTTTTTATATATAGGTAGTTATTATATGTAGGAGAAATTTTAAGTTTTTTCAATTTAATTCTAAATTTTTTTAATCTTAAAATTTTGACCAATATTTTAATTACCTGTCAGTTTTAGTCGGTATCGACTGAAAGAGCCAGTACTAACTGGTACCAAAGTTTGGTATGGTACTCTTTTGTTTAGTACCAGTTTTTGGCCAATACGGTTAGTATCAATAGGTAAGGCACGATGTTCAAACTTATGTACTAAAGATATGCTCAAATTCCAATGTTATTACTCAAGTTTTTAATTAGTAGCATATAAAATTTTGTTAGGGCAAAAAATAAATTTATTTATGTATATATAACATACAGTATATATTATAAGGATAATTAAAGATATGTATGAAGGTGTTAAGATCCGTGTAAAGACGACAGGAGAGAGTATAGGGTATCTTTCTATAGATATTAGACAATACCAAAGATCCTCATTGAGCCATTTCTTATTTGCAGTAGTTATGGATGAGTATATCAAGAATATCCAAGAGGATGTTTCTTGTGTATATTATTTACTGATGACATTACATTAGTTGAGGAAACAAGGGAAGATGTTAATGTTAAACTAGACTTTGGAGGGATATATTAGAGTCAATGGGCTTTAAATTGACGAAGATTAGAATATATGTCATACCACAAAAAGATTGAATTAAGTACTTTGGATCTAAGATAAAGGATAACATAGTGCACCGTAACAAATTAAGCTGGTTTAAATGAAGGGGTCCGTAAAAAATTAAGCTGGTTTAAATGAAGGGGTGTTAGGAATTTTACATGACAAGAAGATATTATTTAGGCTAAAACGTAAATTCTATATTCAAGTAATTAGGCTGAACGTGCTTTATAGGACAGAATATTGGCTCATCAAACTGGTGTATAGTTAAAAGGTAATGGTTGCGAAGATGAGAATATTCTATTTTATGTGCAACATTATACGAACAGATAAGGTCAAAATTTTAGTAATAAAAGACAAGTTGAGGGTGATTAATATTGATAATAAATTAAATGAAACAAGACTTAGGTGATTTAAATTTGTTAAGAGAAGACATCTTGGCGCCCTAGAAGACATGAGAAGATTGTATTTGGAGAATGTAAAAGAAAAAAAGGAAGACTTAAGAAGAGTTGAAGAGAAGTGATCAAGAAGAATATTTCCTTGCTAGAGCTTACTAAAAACTTAACCCTAAATAAAAAACTTTGATGATCTAGAAAATAGATAAAGGATCCTACTTAGAAAGGAGTTTCTCTTAACAAAGACCTTTTGAACGTTTTCTTTCGATTCTTGTGGATTTTATTAGCGTTTACACTTTTTTTTGTTTCACTAGTCTTTTTTTTTAATTATTTATTTATTTGTTTTCTTTATATATTTACTCATTTTATCTTTGTCTTTATCTTTATCTTTATATTATCTTTATCTTTTTTATTTTTATCTTTATATATTTATTTTATTATTTATACCTTTGTGCTAATTAGGAGTAAGATTAATTACTTCTAGGCCTCTTGGTAACGTCTTAGTAAGATTCTTGTTAGTGTTGTTGTAAAAGATACAAGTTAATACAAATGGATGTATATGTAGGTGGCGTTGCAACGCATAAACTAATTTATGTAATGAAGAGATACTATAGATTAAATAACACAAAACAATATGGGGCTTGGAGTAAGTAATCCAGGATTGCCATTATTATTCTTCTTCTTTTTAGTAAACAGAGAAAACTATTTAAAAGAGGCCCTTTAATGTCTCCCCCACAAAAGCGCAGCTTCGGCGTGCTCGCTAGCTTTTCTCTTCAATATTAGACACAGAAATATTGAGAAAGAGAGACAAAGTGAGAAGATCGCTCCGTAGAATTCAATCTTCCTCCCTCCTTTATACGTGATCAAAATTCTCAGCAACTACATATTCCTTCTTGTCTAACTTACAGAATACAAATGAAAGCTAAACAAAATTGTTGACACGTACATATGAAGCTATACATTTTCTCTGGTTGGTGAAAAGATTGAATCTTTTTGGTTAAATGGGAAAATTTTGAATTGGGATTCTTGAAAGATTGCTGCTGGTTGTGGTTTGGTTTCGGAAAATGGCAACAGAAGAGGCACAAGTTTGTAACTTTTCAGTTGTTTCTCTTGTGGAAGACGTCCTTAAACAACATGGGACTCAGTTAACCAATACTATGGCTTCAAGAAAAGCTGACGAAGCTTGTATGATCAATCTTTTCTTCTCTCTCGTTTATTCTTTCCGTGTCTATGTGCCATTTTTTCTTTTTTGCCTGTTCTTATGCTTGCTTGCTGATGGTGACTTTGAGAAACCATTCTCTTCTGTTCTCGATCGAAATTTCCTCTGCTTAAAGTGTCTTTCGTGATTTAAGGTAGCTTATCTCCAATGGATTCCGTGGTTGATTAATTCATGAGAGGCTGACTCACAGCAAAGCATTTGAATTTGATTTCTGGAAAAGAAAAAAGTTTCATGGATTGTGTGAACATGCATTCGTCGTCCATACATCGTTTTCCCAATAACATTGGCATTTTGTGTCGCCTTTAAATTTTAGCAATGTTGAGAAAAAATATCTTCTTACGCTCTGGAATCCTAGTTTCTCATGCATTACAGATATCTTGAACACTTAGTCTAAAAAAGATAAGCTTTTATTTTAACAGATATATGTATTATGTTTGTTGCTTGTGTCTGAAAAGTGGTTGGATCCAAATATACTTTGTTCATGTGCTCGGTGGAATGTTGAATATTGGAATAAGATGCGGGAAAAGATATGCGTATTGATATTTTCAACATGGTTTTGCAGCCTGTAGAAGGAATGAAGCAGCTCGATGGCTTCGCAAGACAATTGGAGTTGTTGGAGGTAAAGATTTGCCGGCTGAGCCCTCAGAAGAAGAATTTAGGCTTGGATTGCGAAGCGGGATAATTTTGTGTAACGTCCTTAACAAGGTTCATCCTGGTTCAGTATCAAAGGTATGGTTCAACTGAATGTTGTTAGCTGTTGTTACTAATGGTAATTTTACCTTGTATTAATGAAATTTGGCGCCAAAATATTTGTAGGTAGTGGAAGGACCTTCAGATTCTGTTATTATACCTGATGGAGCAGCTCTATCTGCATATCAGTACTTTGAAAATGTGAGAAACTTCCTTGTAGCTGTGGAGGAAATTGGGATTCCAACCTTCGAAGCCTCTGATCTGGAACAGGTGAGACTATAAAATCCGGTACACTGGAAGTGAAAATGTTCCATGTAAATATTTCCATTTCATTGCACGAGTTGTTTGTGTTTCAAAAATCAAAATTGATTTGAATGCCTTGATATTTTAGGGAGGAAAATCTGCAAGGATTGTGAGTTGTGTTTTAGCCCTTAAATCATATAGTGAATGGAAACAAAGTGGCGGAGTTGGGACCTGGAAATATAGTGGAAACTATAAGGCTTCACCTTGTGGATCTGGAAAACTATTTATGAGAAAAAGTTCAGAACCATTTATGAACTTTCCACGTTCCTCATCACTGGATAGTGTGCCTAGTGCTGATCAGTGTCAATATGATGATCTTGGTCAAGAGCCCAGTGAAGCTGTCAGTGAGCTCTCCTGTCTCTCTGTATCTTTCATTCTGTTTTAAATGAGTAAGCAATGACAAAAATCTTTGGTTTTCCACTATTGCAGGGCACTGGTCATTCACTCAATATGCTCGTTCGTTCAATCCTTTCCAATAAGAAACAAGAAGAAATCCCAAGTGTAAGAGTGCTTGTTGCTGGAATACTAGTTATATTAGTTATTTTATGTGCCAGATTGACAAATTTGAGGGAAACCATTTGGTCTTCTGTTTTACTTGTCAGAACAATTCCTTCTACATATCAGGCAAAGAATTCATGTCTGACATGAGATTTGTCTGACATATTAGTTGATAATCTGGTAAAACATTACTCTTTGTTGATAACAGATTGTGGAAGCTATGCTAAATAAAGTGAAAGAGGAGTTTGAGCATCGATTGGCATGCCACAGTGAAATGGTAAGCAGCTATTATAAAGTCCTTTTTCTTGCATTATTACTAAGAAGACATCCTTTTCACTTTTCAAGTGCTATTTACCAGGGCTAGTCTTTTTGTATGCATGCATTATGACTAAGAAGACATCCTTTTCACTTTTCAAGTGCTATTTACTTGAATTGGGCATTGAACATAGATCAATTGTCTAATTCTCATTACATAAAATTTTCTCTCATTATGCTCAATGATTCTTGGGAATGACAGCTGAGGACAACTGCAATAGGTGCCCAAATATCTAAAAGTGACATGCCTCTTTCAAGATCATCTTCTTGTGACAAAAAGGTGTGTGTTTTGCTTGAAGAAGATATAGTAATGCAGTATATGTACATAAATTGGACTATTGTTCGGCATGCAACTCAGTTGTGCTTTAATATGCTTTGTATTTCTTTAAAGCTGTTGGTGATTTTGCCTTAACTAATGCCATGATTCAGAAGGACGAAACAGAAGGACAAGAACAAGAAGAAACATCAGGAAGCTTCAATTTGGAGGAACATTGTTCTTCAGAGGTTTTTGGTCATGAGGAATTAGAAGGCAAGTTATCCAACCATCAGATGTTGGTTGAACAACAGTGGATGAATATTCAGGTAAGGACATTTTATAGAGGTGAAAAAGAATGCTTCACACTCTGCGCATTGACTAACTATGGGGCAAATGACCTGCAGGCATTGAAACATACTCTTCATATAACAAAGGAGGGCATGCAATTTTTACAAATGAAGTATCAGGAGGAGTTGTACAGTCTGGGTATAATTTAGTTTTCTGTGTGTTTTCTAAAGACTGTTAGAATAGAGGAATGAACAATGTAAGTAGTAATTACTTTTTTGTTGTGCTAGGTAAGCATTTGAATGGTCTGGCTCACGCTGCATCTGCATACAAAAAGGTCCTAGAAGAAAATCGCAAGCTGTACAACCAGGTGCAGGACTTGAGAGGTATCTTGTGTATAAGTTTAATTTATGTTTCGTACCTTTTTTCATTAGTATGCACTATGCATCTCTTAATCCACATTTTAATGGCCCCCCAATAAATTTCATCAGGAAATATTAGGGTATATTGCCGAGTGAGACCCTTCTTACCTGGGCAACCAAACCGTTTAAGTACAGTGGATCACATAGATGAAGGAAACATAACCATAATTACCCCAACAAAATACGGGAAAGAAGGAAGGAAATCTTTTAGCTTCAACAGAGTTTTTGGCCCTTTAGCAACACAAGGTTAGTGAGGCACATTTCTTTTGTGTCCTCCTTGTCAAAGTTTTTCTTAAACAGTTATATTTGTTATTTTTCCTGCAGAGGAGGTATTCTCAGACACACAGCCTCTGATTAGGTCTGTCCTTGATGGTTACAATGTTTGTATATTTGCTTATGGCCAAACTGGGTCTGGCAAAACTTATACCATGGTAAGATGAATGAGAACAACACAACCATATAACCTAACAAGTTTAATAGATTGTTGTTCTTTCCTTTGCTTCGGTTCTCTAGCTTTTAGTTGTAAGTTCTTGTTAGATTGTTAATTTTGGTCTACTTTTCTGATTATCAATCTAGACTGGCCCTAAGGAACTCACAGAGGAAGGGTTAGGTGTAAACTACAGGGCATTGGCTGATCTATTTCTTCTATCAAATCAAAGAAAGGATGTTGTTTGCTACAATATATCTGTCCAAATGCTTGAGGTTTACAATGAGCAAGTCAGGGATCTCTTGGATGCTGATGGTCTTAACAGAAAATATCCTTTCTTATCTTTTTCTGACATTGCATGCTGCTTAAGGAACCTCTTCTTCGTTCTTGTGTTCTTAACTCCTATATACATTAGAAATTCGAAATAGTTCCCAAAATGGTATCAATGTCCCAGATGCTTCCATTATTCCTGTATCATCAACATCTGATGTCATAAATTTGATGAGCCTTGGACAAAAGAACCGTGCAGTGAGCTCCACAGCAATGAATGACAGGAGCAGCCGGTCTCACAGGTGAGTGTTGCTGGTGTTAAGAGTTCAGTCTAGTGATTCTACTGTAACTTGTGCCATTGCATATATTTTCAGTTGCCTGACGGTTCATGTTGAAGGAAGAGATCTCACTTCTGGGTGTGTGCTTCGTGGTTCCATGCATTTGGTTGACCTGGCAGGAAGTGAAAGAGTTGACAAATCGGAGGTAACTGGG
This sequence comes from Erythroxylum roraimae, assembly GCA_027568915.1. Classification (NCBI taxonomy): domain Eukaryota; kingdom Viridiplantae; phylum Streptophyta; class Magnoliopsida; order Malpighiales; family Erythroxylaceae; genus Erythroxylum; species Erythroxylum roraimae. The sequence continues at coordinate 4,845,162 of JAOSBL010000007.1, forward strand.
GATAGATTAAAGGAAGCACAACATATCAACAAGTCTCTCTCTGCTTTGGGAGATGTAATCTATGCTCTGGCTCAAAAAGGTTCACATGTTCCCTACAGGAACAGTAAACTCACACAACTACTCCAAGATTCACTTGGTAAGAATTGTAAGATTACCCAAAAAGGTTATGTTTCCCTTTTCCAGTTCAGTGTATTCTGATTCATGTTTCTACTTTTATAACCTTCAGGTGGTCAGGCAAAGGCACTCATGTTTGTGCATATAAGTCCTGAGATGGAAGCTGTTGGAGAAACACTAAGCACATTGAAATTTGCTGAACGAGTTGCTAGTGTTGAACTTGGTGCTGCTAAAGTAAATAAAGGTAGCACAGAGGTGAAGGAGCTAAAAGAGCAGGTTATTACTACTACTTCTTTCAATCCTGCCCATTGCAATTGCTATTGCCATGTGATGTTGTATCCCTATATATATTTTTTCTTTGTTTTCAGATTTCTATTCTAAAGGCAGCCTTGGCTAGGAAGGATGGAGATACCGACCAGTCACAGAATTCTCGATCCAGCACACCTGAAAGAACAAAAATGACATCTGGTGGGTCTTCTCCTTCTCAACATAGTTGGCATGGTACAGGAAATTTCTCAAAAGGTCATAGGAATTTTATAGAGGATGCCAGTAGCATGGAGGTAATGATCTCAGCTGACAGCAATACAGTTTTTAGCTTGTGAACTTAACCATGTATGGCTTGGTAATTTGAGTTTACATACAAGCTCAATTCGTGTGAGCACCATGTCACTTGGATCATCTCAGAAATACTTAGGCTTTTGTTTTTCTGAACAATCAAAATGTTGATCTTCCCAATGGACCATTTAGCATCGTTGTTGAAGTCACGATCAGGGCTTGAAGTAAAACTTTCTGTTCCTCACTCCACTTGCAGCCTAATATCAAATACATGTAGAGATATATATTCGTGTTTTTTAATACACACACAATGTCTTAATGAATGTCAATGTGGAGAAAGCATGAACTAGAGAAATATTAGGTTCTGTTGCTGCTGTATCACCTAAATATACGGCTTGTTCTGCACAATAGATTCTTGGATACAAAACTTTTGATTTCCTATATGCCTGCCAATTTCTTAGCAGTAAATATGTGCATCCTATAGTTGTGAAATTAATTTTTTATGTCATTGGCGTATAAACAAACTTGCAGGCACTGTCATTCTCTAGTTGGCAGAATTTTTTTTTTCATTCATGTGGAAAATTATCTGTCATGCAAAGTACGAAGGTTTTCTATTGTTATGTTCTTTTTATGCTTATGTTTGTACCACATAACAATGTATTGGATGATTTAACTTGTAAAATCATGGCCAAATTTTACAAAGATATGTTGATCTGCAGTTTGGTAAAAAGCCTTCATCTCTCCCAAGGAGACGAAGCTTTGATCCACATGATTTACGCCGCAATTCTCCGTCTTGGCCACCTGTAGGCAGTCCTGCACAGAATGGGAAGGAGGATGATAAAGAATCAGTCTCTAGTCATTGGGTTGATAAGATCATGGTGAACAAGCATGATGCTACGAGTAAAGATGAGAACTCCACGGAGCAGTGGGAGGTAGACAGCAGAGAATTGCCTGAAGCCTTTTACCAGAAACACAACCGAGGACCTTCAAAAATTTACCCTGAACAACCCTACATTAAAACTCCAATGGACAAAAGAAACTGCCAGGATACTGAAGCACATAGAACTCGGTATGAAATGGGCTCAACTGACGACTCTGATGATCTTGACGCTGCAACCAGTGATTCTTCCGAGACTGACATATTGTGGCAATCTAATCTTCCAACAATGAGCAGAATTCCAAAATTGCCGGGACCTAAAACTAAGAAGAGTAATCCCAAGCCATCAAAAGGCACAGAAACTAGGTAATTGTGAATGCTGACAGCTTATACTTTCCCTCTGATGACCTTGTTTAAATCTTAAGCTTCCAACATCTGGTTCAACATAACTTGCTTTGTACCTATTTATTTCCTTAACTGGTTCTGCTTTTGTAGCAGGAGCTTGATTCCATCACTAATTCCTTCTCCATCAAGGAAAGTCCCTACTGGGGTTAGTCCAGCAACAAACAGGCCTGCAAAACCACTCGTGTCGGTTGATGGAAAGAAGAGAACTGGGCCTGCAAAGTGAGAATACTTGCAGGGAGTGAATCAATGACCTTTTTGTGAACTACATTACATGCATTGTAGTTTAAGAAAAAAATAGATGTGGGAAGTTTCAGTTAGCCGTGTTCTATAGTAGTTATAAGCGAGTTCACCTTATCTTGATCATGTTCTTGTGGTTTATAAAGCTTGTAATTTATATTGTGAAAGAGAAGAGAAATGTTAAAGGAAAGGAAAAGTTCGTTACTGTCTGAAGCAGATTATATATCATCCATTCTTCTTTCTGGGGATAATTTTTATGTATAGAGTGAATCCATTGCTTGTTATCGCCAAAATGCCTTTCCTTTATTGTGCCATATCATGAGTGTAATGACAAGGCAGAAATTTCTTTACCTTCTGCAGGGCAGGGCATCAGTTACATACATGTATTTCATGAGAGATTTTATTAAAAAAGACATTATTTTATGTCACCAATCCAATGTTATAGATATCGTACCGGCACTGATATCAAATTAGGTTCTATCACGGTACTGTATCGATATTGAGTACCGTTTCAGGTAATTTTTTAAATTTATAAAATAGTCCTGAAATTTTAAAAAAATTACAAAATAGTCCTTCAATATATTGTACTATATAATAGAAATTTATATAGTACAATATATAAATTTCTAAAAATTATAATAATAGAAATTTAAGATAATAATTTATATATTTTTATTAAATCAATATTGAATTAAAGTTTTTGTTTTTATTTTATTGCAATTTAGTTCTTAAAGATTTAAAAATTTATACTAGCTGGTATTTCAAATATCGGCCAATATCAAATGAAAAGTTCAGTATTAGCTGATACTGACCGTCGATACTAAAGACATTAATTCCATATCATTTTTCGGTCAGTACGGTACGAAACTCGTATCTCTATGACAATCCATCCATCCATTGCATCAAATTCATTTTCTTTTGTCCTTATTTTAAAAAATTGCATTTTTCTTGTTATGTGAAGAAAGAGTGGAGAAAAACAACTCTAGTCTTCCAACACCTGCATCTCTCACTCATTTCTCTTAGTCAAAAAACAAAATTTCTCTCTATGGTTTATTATTAATAGACTGAGAAAGGTAGAAACTTTCTGTATAATCATAGCTTTTGCCAAAATGGAGAGCTTATAAACTCATGCCTTTGTCAATGCTGGATCTAATAACGCCTTTCCTCCTCTCCAACTGCGAGTTTTTATTTTTTGGTTCTTCAACACTCTCTTCCTTTTGGGCACATCTGGATCTTTTCTTAATCTCTTTTTAACTTATTCTGGATGTCTCTAAGTTTTTTAATTGTTCTTTTCTTTACACATGGATAATAAATTGATGATCCACTCGTTGTAGTTGGGAGAATTTGGTTTGGTTGAATTGTTTGTTTTAGGAATCATGGCATGGATTTCTTTATATGGGCAACAATTTTCTTTGGGATGTCTTGCACATTTTGGGATTAGTTTTTTTGTTTTTTTCCTTTCTTATGGATTTCTTTTCCTTAATGGTTTAGCTTGTAAATAAGTAACTAGCATATTAGTGTGCTGAACATGTTAGTTTATGCTCTTACAACCAATCATTTGCAATTTGATATATGATATTATTGTTTAATTAATAAAAGATATTTTTTATCTTTATGTATTAAGTTAATTACATTTGATGTTTTAATACTAAATGTAAAATCCCTGAAATTGTTACAGTATAAATGAAATTATGATGAGATCATAATTATAAGATTCAATTTACATTTATATATTATTTTTAAATGTTCTTAGTTGTAGTTTCATTAAGACGGGATATTGACGAAATGGTGAAACTAGCACACATTATGTTTCTTTCTTGTAATGAAAGTAATTGATTTCATAAATTAAAGTATGGAGATATTAAGGATGACTTGCCCGACTTATTATATTTTAAAAAAAACTTTCAAAATTACATCTTTTTTTGTCATTGGTTGTTAGGCCTTAGGTTAGGCCAGGTTTGGGCAACCTAGGCCCAAGCCCGACCTAAGGTTCATTCGGGCCTAGAAAATGAGGTTGAGGCCACGTTAACCTAAGCATGTCCCGTTGGCTTCCAGCTAGGCCGAACCCTGACCCAATTGCGAAGTCTAGGAGATTGTTATGACAACATTGTAGGCTAAGATCGTCAACCTAACCCAACAATTGAACAACGTGAGAATCACCTCTTTCTTTCCACTTAAAGTAATTCTGCACAGATATGAATTATGCAGACAAGACAGCCATATCATAAATGATTGCTTCCTAGTAGAACACATCTGAGCCTTCTATCATGAGTTATTTTGGCCCGAATGTCTTCCAAAACTTCCTTATTCTTCGATATTGACCCTGAAACACTAACAAACACATCAAGGTATCTCAAAAATATAATATTTAAGCTCAAAGGCTTGTACTAACCCATAAAACACTTAAAGCACACATAATTAACAAACTAATACAATTCTAACCTAAACACATACTAAATGATTGAATTAATGACTAAATACATATCAAACTATATCCTAAAACAAGATGCAATTTTCACTTATCAACGTCCCCACAATTAAACGTTTGCTTATCCTCAAGCAAACAAAACAACAAACAACATAAAACCATAAAGCACACAATGCAATAATGAGGCAATGGCTTCAATTTTACGAAACAAATTTAACTCTAGACACAATCATTCAAGTTGTTCCAAATTATTAACATGCAAAAATCACGTATAGGAACTCTGGACTAAATATACATATTAATCAAAACTTAAATGTCAAGTTTATTCACTCCGTTCAATTGTACACACACATTAATAATTATTTATTCAATCAAACTTTGTAAATAAACCTAAGTACATTTTCATGAAAATTTAAGCTACTTACAAGTTCAGTAGGTTTTTATTAGAAAATACTTTTGTGGACATGGTCCTAGTCTTTTTACACGGAGGCAAACATTGGTGATGAATGTCGATTCGGTTACTCAAATAATTCATGTTTTTAATAAGTTGCTTGGTTAGAACGTCATTATAACCTTTTGACGTGAAGGCACATATTTGTGATGTATGTCGATCTAGTTACTTGGTTACATCACGATCTTAATTGGCTACTAGCTCTATTCATAAGCTGGAGGCTAGTGGAATAGTTTAAAATTTACAAATACTTTTTCTTCTTTTCTTTTTTTTTACTGCTTACCTTATTGCTTTAGCTACTCATTTTCATGAAAAAATACTAACAAAGCTATTTAGTCAAAAGACCTAAAATGATGAATGAATGTGACAACTTATAGGGTGATAAACTAACACTGGATCCTAATTAACTTGTATATTTTAGTCAAAGAACCTAGATCACTAATTTTGCAAGCTAATGACTCTTTATAACCTAATAGATTATGCCCAAAATTAAATCGATTTCATTCCATCTAACGCTTCGATACATTCACACAATTCACAATATGCAACGTAAACACGCTAACATAACAATATACAAAATTCACACTCAAAGCAAAACACATAACTCTCCCCACGCTTGAACAACACATTATTCTCAATGTGATAAGAAGACAAAGAAACACACATGGAAGGAAATAACATAAAATAAAACAAAACAAAAATAAAGATTATATTTAAAAGAAAAGGGTTAGAAACAAAACTTTACCGTGATAGAGGTGATGATGGCGAGGTGTTGAGACCAAATCTGTTTGATGCTCGAGATTATTGTCTTATCTTGGAATTGCTTAAAAAGAGTAAGAGAAATAGTAATCCCATATTATTTCAAATCATTAAAATTTTATTTAAAATTCAAAGCAAATCTAACTAAACACACCATTTTAAATCTAATTACTGAATGTGCTAATTTATGGTCATTAGCTTGACCTTGTATCAATAGAAACTCAGTCGGGATCAATTATGAGTGGCTTGCTTCCACCCTTTACGTTCAACATCAGTTTTGTAGCCTCTAAGTAAGCTACAAATTGCAAAATGATCAGAAGGACAATATTTATAAAATTATGAAAAAACAATTAAGCTCAGTAATGTCCTTTTTTCGAGCGAACTGTTAACAAAATAGGGAATAACAAAAGTTTCTGAATCTTCCATAGAATCCATCAGTTTGCCCGATAAGAGGTTGAGTTGTTCTCTTTTTGGTTCTTCCTCATTCATCCTTATCTCCTCTTCTTCTTTAGCTTCTTGAATAGAGACGTACATAACTTCTTTAAACTTGATGTCTGCTGTTAACTATTCTTCGTCCTCTCGTTCCTTGAAAGATTTGAGCATTAATTTTTCTAAATGAGTAGCCCTCCTCCGGATTTTTTAATACATCATTCATGTTGAATGTCACTTGGTCATAACTAATCCGAATGATGAGGTTCTCTTCATGGACATCTACCCAAGTTTTTTCGATGTTCAAGCATGGTATACCAAGAACTGGGGAATAATAGGGAGGGTTGTCATTCTTTTCTTCATCCTCTTTCTTCATCTCTTGGTCTTCTACAAGATGGGGTTCAACTTGATTTCCCATTGGTTTTTCTTGCTCTTCCCTATTTCTAAGTATGATAGCCTCACATTGCTCTTGTTGATGTAATTCCATATTGCTCAAAGAGTCTTCCACACTTCTATTAATAAATTCACAGTAAAGCTATCTCACTTGAATCTCCAGGTTGTGAATATAAGAGGCATGATTTTCCGTTACTTGATTAAATTGCTTTTCCAGTCTCTTTTGGGTCTCTTCCATGTCTGCTAGCTTATCCATGATTTTGTTCAATTTAGAATCCCATGAACTAGACTCATCTTGCTAAAATCCTAATAGGTTTTGATATCCTATATGAGTACTTACATTATTAGATCAATAGAAATTTCGGTGGTTCAACCACCCCGAAGTGTGCGTGTTCATATAAGGATGATGATTTTTCCCAACTAAATTGGGGCTCATTGAAGTCTGCAAGAGTCCTTTGCTCCTTATAATATATATCCTCCATGATCATTCTTTTTTTATCTCTTCTTGATATCTAATTTTCTAGATTCTTTATCCTTGCCTTGTGATGTCCAAATCAACAAGTTTTCGATTAACAAGTTTTCGACTTTTCACCCAAACTTCCTACAGTTTTTTTCCTTCTTATGGTTGGGTACCATAATCACAAAAGATAGTGAAACTTCTTAGACTACAAGAATTAAACTAATTCTATACCTTCCCCAGCAACGACACCAAAAACTTGATCAGGGTAAATTTTAATCTTATAAACCCTTAATATTGTGCAAACACACAGTTCGTAGAGAAGTATTGAAGGTGTCAATCCCACAACGAAGGAGAGTAATCTAATCCTAAAATCTAAGGCCAGAAAAAATAAAACTGAAATTAAAAGATGAAATAGAAATTATTTATAAGAATTGAATTCAACCAATCAAATCATAAATTAAACACAAAAGTATTAACAAGTGAGCAATATGCAATGACAATAGAAATCAACCTAAGAAATTTACCAATTTATGAGAAACGAGATTTTACTTATCGTTAATGCTAACCTAGCTGATTATGTGTCAATGGAGTGCCGGTTCTAGACTATCCTAAGGCTGATTATTCTCTCTCGATTTATAACCATTAAACCCTAATTAGATTATGAAATTTGCAATCTCTCAAATCGCAAATTATCCAAAACCCTAGTTAGATCTGAAGCACTCTCATTAACTATCAAAGCATCACACAAGATCTCTCTCCGCACAATTACCAATAGGATTTGACATGATTTCTATTAAATCCTTAACTCTCATTAATATGATTTAATCATTTTTCATTCAGTTCACCCTCTCAGTTTATTACCAAATTATGCAAGAAAGCAATCAAATCACGACATTCATCCAATAAACACAATCGATAATCTCGAAGGAGAGTTTAGAACATCATCAGTATTCCAAATCCTATCATCATACTATCCATCTCAGTTCTATACATAAATAAAAATTGAAACGAAAAGAAAATAATGACTTGGAATAGACGACGGAAGGCAGCGACGTCGGGAAATCTTCTAATATGGGAAGCACGTCGAGTCAGCTTCGTCTTCCTCTTCCTTCTTCTTCTTTCTCTCTCTCGGTATTCTCTCTTTAGGGTTTCAAGTGTGGCTGATGCGAAAAGCTCCTTTGTGCTGTTCTTAATGTTCTTTAAATAGTCTTTTATGTTTTGGGTAACCTTAGGATCTTTCTAAGGTCGAAAAGGTCTCTCGAAACGTGAAGTTCTTAAGCGATTACGCGTCTGCCCGATGCAGTCCAAGATCAGGCCTACATTTAAGCCTTCTGTCACGAGTTGTTTTGGCCTGAATGTCTTCCAAAAATCCTCCGTTCTTCAACATTGACCCTAAAACACTAGCAAGCATATCAAGGTACCTCAAAAACATAATATTTAAGCTCAAAGGCTTGTACTAATCCGTAAAACACTTAAAACAAACATAATTAACAAACTAACACAATTCTAACCTAAATACGTACTAAATGATTGATTTAACAACTAAACACATATCAAACTATGCCATAAAATACCATGCAATTTACGCTTATCAAATAAATACATGTTATTTAGAAATAAAATTTTATAATTTTATAATGAAATTATTATTAATATTTATTAATAAATATTGTATAAAATATTAAAATAAATTGAG
>JAOSBL010000007.1:4869331-4888863 GCA_027568915.1 Erythroxylum roraimae
CATTATTGGTATTAATACAGAAACCCAAGTTACAAACCAAACATCATTTTTTATACCCATTCCTATTCCCATTCTCAGTCCCATTCCCTTCTACTATTATACCCATACCCATTCCCAAACCCGTGCTCAAACCAAACGCCCCCTTAGTTTCTATAATGCCCGACTCAAACTGGATGAGTGAACCAGACAGAAGCAGGTAGGGCTGAGAAGAAACAGGCATAGGGAAGGAAATGGAAAGGAGACAATGCAAAGCTACAAAGATGGTACCATTAAAGTGAAAGAGTTGCATAACCATAAGAGACACTAGGGTATAGAGGAGGAGGAGAAAAAAATGTTTTTACACATTGCAATATTCTCATTTTATTGAAGTTCAAAAGATTTGAGATTTCTATACAATTCATCTTATATAATTCTAAGTGCCTCTTTAGCAGTTGTTAACAAATGATGAGTGTTTTCGATATTCTCCTTATACAACTACTTTAGGGACATTATGATGAGTTTCATTTTTGATATGTAAACAAACCTCTTGGTGCCCTAAACTTTAGTGGAGAAAGCTTTCCAAATGATTTCATCAAAGCATGCAAAAGAGGTTAAGAAATTATTGAATCTAAAAAGTATTCTAATACTTACAACTTGTGTTTAACTTCTACATGATTCACATTAAGTGATATGAGAGACTGCTTGTAGTGAAAATTAAAGATGAGTTAGGGAATTGCTAAATCCATTCCAAATTTTCCTAAAATTTGTCTAGTTTTTTCCTAATGAAAACCCTAAGGTATATCAAATATCTGAATACCTGTAATACATAGTTAAACTCTAAACAAGGATGTTTATAAGCATTTACACCCTTAACTTCTTCAGAATTCAGGACAGGATTGAAATCCCTAGTCAATAACCATGGTTTCTGATTGCTATAGAAACTTCTTCTTAGTTAATTCCTCTAAAATACACTGTTGTATACATAAACAAAGGAGATTACACTAGCATTAGTTGTGGTGTTGCATGATACATCAACATATAAAGCATGATTAGACATTCCCAAGATTATTACATTTATAGTTTGATAATTGAAGTATAACATGATCCTCCTATAGGATGATGAGGATGGTTTATGACTTGCCTCCAATTGGAAGATAGCATCTCCAATAGATCAAATTTTTATTCTTAATTCTAGTAAGAAAAACATGTCTTTTTATGCTCTAAGATAAGGTTCTCGAACAAAAATTTCTTGGAAGGAGCATTAACACCTTTTATATTCAAAGTGATGACTTCTATATTTCAAATTTTGAAGCTAGTGGCTTCTTCCTTCTGCTAGATCTTCTCCTTGATATAAGTTCAAATTGCTTCTCACTATCAATGGATGTAGATACTTGCTTATCTTTATTTGTACTCTCCTTCCATAATTCAACCTCTTTTTAGGAAATAGATATGAAAACAATAGGAAAAATTGGATTCCATGGTCAACTGCTCTTATCTAAAATAGGATTAACTAGGCGGTTTTTACAAACATTTTCATTCTTTGTAAATTCTTCCAAAAATGCTTTTCACCAGATCTAGGATTAGCCTCAATGTTGTGACATGTACCCTTTAAGCTACTGACATTTATTTCAACTATTTAGACATTGCTTTTTTGGTTCTTTTCTTTAATTTCATTAAGCTCCTATGCAAATCCAGTATTGAAATGTCTACCTCTAGGTCTCCATTCTTTTCTAGCATTTAGTTGCTTGGGTTTCTAAGCATAGGTTACTTTGTGAGTACCTTCAACCATCTCAAGTTTTTCATCCAACCTTACAATTTAGATATTTTTAGTAAATAAGTCATAAAATTCACCAAAACAAATAACCTGGAAACATTGATTTTGGATGTCTCTATAGTGGCTTGGTCCATGTAAATTGGTTTGCCAATAAAGCTAACAAGATAGCTTAATCCACTTATGGTCCAATACTGCAATGGTACTCCATCTATACATAACCAAATTGGTATATTTTCCATCTTAATTTCATCAATTTTCTATCTAGTTCTCTAAATCTATAACAACATTGGCTTGTTTTACACATGTTAATGTCCCTCTTCAACTACTCTAATGGCAGCTTCTTTGCAAAAGAATTTAAAGAAAAAGTATCATCAGTGTTTACCAACATGTCGAAAAAACCATGTGTTTTCCAACCTGTTTATACTCACTACTTCATGCTATGATAAATAACTCTTTTTTTAAAAAAATATCCAATCAATTTGGAATTCCATTTCTGTGCACCAACTTTTAAAATTTCAAGAGAGGTGACACAATAAATTGTTCATCACATTTATTAAGCAGAAAATAGCTAAGTTTAGTTTTTGGTTTGTTCTCTCCAGTAACTTGCTCCCATGTCTTCCTTATACCACTAGTATTTTCTTTCATATTATTCAGGATAGGCACCTACAAACACCTATTTATGCTTGATGATTGAGTTTAAGGAGCAGCTAATGTTTTTTTAAAACTATAATAAGCAGAAACTTATCATCCATCAAAATTGTCTTAGCGACAAAGCTGACTGAGTACTATTTATTATTCATAGGATGACAGTAGATCAACCACACGTTAAATGCTAAAGATTCACACATAAGTTACAATAATGGAGATTGGAGCAAACAATGTTGACATTTTGGAAGTAGGAAGGTAATGAGGGCTATTGTAGCATAACTAAAAATAAATCAGGTAATTCCCCATGTTACTTGTCTGATAGGTTCCCTAAAAGGGAAGACTTACTAAATAACCACCTAAACTAGTCTCAATTTGGGGCCTACAGAGTGTAGTGAGCAAGGTGGAAGCGGATGATTAGCTTGCGCAAGTTGCCTTCCTTTCCATGAAGAGCAATGCTCAAGGGTTATCAAAATTTTAGAAGGTGGAACAATCATTGCTCATTTTTAGACACTCTAGACACAAAGATGGAAGATGAGCAACTAGGAAAAGTGACTGTTAATAGCAAAATGGCAAGTGGGTCGGGAAAGAGACAGGGAGAAGGCCCCAGCGATGAGATGGGAAGGAGGAATTAGATGTTCGAAGGCAGTAGAGTTTCAATTCAAGTGCATTTGCAATTAGAATTAGTGCATTTTGTGTTGCATACTAAGACATGATATTCTTCTTATTTAAATATGAACATGTGACTTATTTGTTATTGATGGTTGTTTTTTCTTAACATACATTTGGTATGGTGGATAATGCTCAATTATAGTTTTAAATAAGGTATAGAGTGGTATGGTGTATAAAGCTCGATTATAGTTTTAAATAAGGTATAGTATCTTAATATCAAAGTGAGGGTATTCTCATTTTAAGTTGAATATGTGATTATCTATTATGGGTAGTGTGTTTTTTGGACATAAACGTGGCATTATATATATGAAAATATGGTATAGTTTTAACTGAGCCATGATATTGTGTACTAAATGATTGTATTCTAATTTGAAGTTGAACATAAGACTTATCTATTATAGGTGGTTGTATTTTTTCAGACATAACCAAGGTATTGAATATACGAAACTATGTTATCGTTTTATCTTAGTGTGGGTAACTTAATATCAAAATGATGGTATTCTCATTTTAAAGTAAATTTGTCACTTATCTAGAATGGATGGCGGTATTTTTTGAACATAATCATAATAGTAGATATGTGAAGGCCTGGTATAATTTTATCTATGGCATTATATTCTTCATAGTGATTGATTGTATTCCCATTTAAAAATGAAAATGTGACTAACTTGTTATTGGTGGCATTTTTTTTTGTAAAAATATATGTGGTATTGAATGTATGAAGTTCCATTATAGTTTTAACTAAGGTATAGTATCTTAATATCAAAGTGATGACATTCTAATTTTGAGGTGAACATGTTACTTATCTTTTACGGATGATGGAATTTTTGTACATAATCATAGTATTAGATGTAAGATGTCTAGTATAGTTTTTATTGAGCAAAGGTATTCTTCCAATTAACCCAATCTTTAAATTAAAGATAGAGCATGTCAACTCAGTGCTTCATCTTTGTCTACCGTCAATGTTTACCAGCCACCATAAAACCTCTATTTAAGATCAAATCAAATGAAAGTGTAAACAAATCAGATCTATCGAAAAAAGATTTCAATGTTTTTTGGAATCCGATTGTCTCAATTGCCAAAAACGCGAAAATCTTGATTCTTTCAAATTATTGATTATTTTCATTAGTAAGAAGTTGAAATAATATGATAAAATTCACAAATAATTTAATACAATCAGACAAAGAAGAGTGATAGACAGAGAGTGTGTGAAAAACTTGCTTAAAATCACAGCAAACCACCAGTATAAGGAACTCCGGTCGCCGGCAACCAGCTGTCGCCTTGTATGAAACGGGAAACGGTGAAACTACGAGCACCAGTGACGTTAAGAATATGAAAACCAGGCCATTTAACCCTGTTAGTAATGTTGAATCCTGGACCAGTATTGTTGAATTCTGCATAGTAAAGTGTGCTAAGTGATTGATTACCGGACCACTCGACCCAACCAGAAGGATCAATTAGGCTATCCAAGAAAGATTCCATAAACACAGTTGTGGAGTAGTCTTTCCAGGGTCTACCTAAGTACGTTTTTGTGCTACCATTGCTGGAGGCAAGGTCCTGAGCTGCTCCAATGGTGCAATTCTGTATTGAAGTGCCTGTGTTTTGGTTAGGGTCAGTTCTTCCCTGTGCAGTTATTGTGTTGAACTGGTTTGCCATTGGCAACCGGGAATAAATGTTGCAGTTCTGAAAAACAACTGCAGCATTGCCGAAAATGTAGTCAATAGTGCCGTAGATGTCACATTCTCTATAAAATTGCCTGAGAGAATGTGTATATAAGGTGTCTTGGTACCCCTCAATGCTGCATTTGTAGAATGTGGACATGTCTGCTCCATTTCTTACAGCCACTGCTTGGTGCTTAATTGCTCCCGCCGTGTTTCGAAATGTCATGTTCACTGCAACAAACCCCTCTCCTACAACAACTGCATGTACGTATCACATATATTAGTACGGTTAGAACAATTGTAATATTGCACACTATTTAAAACTTTACATTATCTCGAAGAAAACTATAATTGTAACTGAGAGCATGTGAAGCAATCACATGCTAGTCTTCTTTGGCGTCCATATATTGCAAATGCTAGTTAATAGTTCATGACATACCAAATGTGGCCGAATTAAATGTAGTCCAGCCGTCATCGACGCTCCGGTTGCCAGTAATTATCGTCTGGTTGATCCCATCTCCTATCATCAATACATACTTCTTGTTTTTTGGTATCGAAACATACTCAAAATAGACCCCTGCAACCACGTAGATCACGAAATATCCATTCCCAATAGCAGTGTTATTTGGTGCTGCAGCTACTGCATCGCTAATGGTCGTAAAATCCCCAGCTCCGTAGGGGTCCACAACCACTATTTGGCTCACCAAAATACTGTTATTAGATTCCTCAAGATGTCTTCTTACGGTTACAGAGTTGAACAATCCTCTATCCTTGAGTAGCATAGTTAAAGGCAGGCGTTTGGTTGAACCACCTTCCAGATTTGAAAATACGTTTCGACTTTCTGTCAGTAATCCCATATCAGGGATCCAACCATGTATAAAAAGAGCAAGAGACACACTATAGTGCTTGATTCCATTAGAGAGAGGACCTAATAATGCGTTTCCGATGCTTGTTGCTGATGCTACGATTTGAAGACTGTCGATGCAAGTTTCTTGACAGGTCAACGTCGCACTAAGCTTAGCAAGGAAACCAGCGGCTTCCAAGCTTTGAAGTGTATCTCCAGTGCTTACAGCTTCTATTGTTTCCGACAAGTAGTCTATGATTAATTGTGTTAGGAACCTGCAATCTTCAAGGGCTCGAAAAGTGGATTCATATGATGTTGAGGGCAGCACCAAGTAGTTATCGATAAGGGAAAGAAAGCTTCTAGCGTTTGACACGGAATTGCCCAGTGCATTCCTGCTGTAATCAAATATGGTTCCAGGTTTGCTGTTGGGCAAAGAGTATTGGCAGAAGCTGGGGTGAGGTGTGTAGTTGCAGATAGTTTCAGGGCTGTTAAAAATTTCTGACGACAAGTTTATCCCGTGAGAGGGAGAGAAGGAGAACATTAAGAGGAGAGAAATGGTGCATAAACATGAGAGCTTAGGAGCCATCACCACGAAACCCGAAGCTATACTTGGATTACTGGATTGATTGGTTGTGTTTATATAGAGGGGATCGTTGAGAGAAGCCTTACCACCAAACGAACATGTTTATATATTTCCTTTTATTTTTTTAATGTATAGTTATCTTCTCTTATTGTAATCTTTCGCACCTTTAAACTACTACACCAACGTGCATTTGGTTACATTGAGGGGCCAAAAGGATCTGAATCGGTGGGATTTTTTTTAGTTTATTTTCATTATTATGAAAAATGCTACCGATGCTGACAGTATGAATCCAAAATTTATACTGGAAATTCATGGAAGCTAATGAATTAAGGGCAACATGTTAGGATATTCGAGGTGTGGTGCATAAGCACTAACCACTACGTGCAGAATTGTCATTCGGGTTCTTCGTGAGGCTCATCATCAACCTGTGTTTCTGGCTTGACCTTTTCGTCGAGATTTATTTATTGGGGTCTAGCTCTTATTATTAGCTCTTGTTATAATACTCCTTTAGTTTAGAAGTTACATATAATACCGATTAATATTATAAGGCAAGTACACAAGCTTAGCCATTAAACTATATGATACAGCCATAACTAAGTCGTTTGAATAGGTCCTTAGCTTCCTGTCTTCTATATTGTGGTGTCGTATAGCTTAGCCCTAATCACCTGATGCATTGAAAAGCTTGAAAAGCTATAGTAAGCTTATGCCCTTATGATATGCTTGAAAATAAAGGATTCTATAACATTCACAGATGAATAGTTATTAGTATATATATGTACCAAGAGTGTTTTAGAAATAGTGGTGAGGCTCTCCTAATTCTTATTACTTGACCATCCTCTCTCACCAATGATATTAAATGGTTCTCTTATCCTCGTATTTGAGTTATTGAACCCCTTGATTTCTTTTCCAAAAGAGAATTATGCTCTTTTAGAGTGCCAATGTAATTTATTAAAGCTATCCTCTCTTATGTTTCCTTTGATTGATCCTGTAGAATTAGTAAAGTTATACTTGTTTTTGGTGTAGAAGGTATAAGCCTCCAAGATTACCTGAAATGTGTTGATATAATGTTTATGATTTTACTGTTTGAGTTTCTCCTTTAACATCTGAAATTTCGTAACATACATATAAGCTTTATAACCATGAAATTCAGAAGACTTTCCTTTATCCATGAATTCATCATAGTCTTCTAATTTATTTAAGTAATTTCTAAATCTAAAAGGGGTTTTCTTTTGGAGCTTCTATAATAAATTTTGGCCTTGAAAAGGTGAATGATCTAAAGAAAATTTATTACGAATGTTTTCTTGTTTTTAGGAACCTATAAAACCATACATGGTTAACAAGAGCCCTTTCTAACTTTTTCTTGATAAACCATCTCTCAGTATATTTACTACTCTAACTAATTCAATTTCCTTTGAATCTTTGGTCTGTAACCTTAATCTGGCTAGTACATATTCTGAAATCATCACTAAAATTCTTTAACTTAATATTTTCTTTTGCTTTTGATGGATGAATGGTTTTGATAGTCACCAATGGTCATACAAGGGGCATTAATATTAGCACGGATAGTTCTTAACTCAATTTAACGTGGGATCCTTTAGAAAACCATGTTAGTGGTATTAAAAAAGCAACGTATACTTGCTCTTGATCTTGTAATAACCTTATTGATGGACGGATTAGCTTATCATAAGCCCATAAATGAACAACCCCAAATTTATCAAAATCATACATTACCATATTTCTAAATTAAAATCATATTGATAATCATCTATTTGCTTATCAAAAACCACAATTTCTTGCAGTAATCAACCTTTAGCTTGAATTTTAGAAAACTCTAGGTTTTATTGGAGATAGATAATCATACAATACTTGGAAACTTTTTATGGCTATTAAGCCCTCAAACATTCCATGCTAGCAATAATGTATGGGGGAGGTTTGAGGATTATGGGCAATTTGATAGATCGAAAACAAAAGCATACTAGATTTAGCTAAACGGTAGATTTCAACAACATTTTCTGAAATCAAAACGCAGCGGAAGCATAATAACCAAATTAACATGTTTAATCCATACATAATACGGTATTAGAAAAGTAAATAGCCTAAGAACAAGATCAAAATTTTACTGATTCCTTTGCTACAGCTTTGACTCCTCGTTATTGTATCCTCTCCACGCTGTTGTATCTTCTCCTTGCTATTGTATCCTCAACCAATCCAATCTACCACTTGTTTTCTTTGGACAACTTGGTTAACGAGATCTTTTGGTGGGAAAGGAGAAGAAATATTGTAGAGGTTTTCTTTAGTTGAAAGAAGCCAAAAATTGAGACACTCTCAATGTTAAGTTTCGGTCATGAAAGAAAGGAAAAAGGAAGACCAACCAAAAAACACCACTTCTTTCTTTTTCTCAAAATGAAAGAGAGAGTAATAAATGAGACATTCTCATTTGTTTAATATGGCTAGATGAAAAGACAAAAAAACAAAAAATGACACTCTCATTTTCGTTGCAAGATGAAAGAAAGGAGAGAGAGCAACAAATGCATTACCTCCTTTTTTAATCAAAAGAATGCTAAAAGGTTGATATGTTTTTCTACATGCCAACATTAAATGGCAACCATTAAACCATTTAATGATAACAACATTAATCCATTTAATGAGGATACCATTAAACCATTTAATGATGGTGAAGCATGATAAAAACTCACCTTATATTTAACAATTCAATGCTAAATGTGCAAATGTCCATTTAGCTATAAAACTGAAAACTACATCATTGTAGTTTCAGTTTTTTTCCCTCCTTTTTGTCTTTACAAATCTTGTTTTAATTTAATTAATCTAATTAATTAAATCAAACCAAAATCTAGCCCAACATTAAATGTTCATTTTGGGCATCTAATTAACAATTAATTATTAGTGTAAGCACATCATTTAATCATATGCTTAAAACCCAATTTAATTAACTTTTAATTAAATTATTCCGGTCTTATTATTCCGAATCTAATTCGGTCCTTTCCCTTTATTTTCTTTCCAGTAACCTCTATTTATTTTTCTTATTTTGCTTGATAACCTTTCCTAGAAGCCAAGTGGGGAATCTAATTGGACTTATATAATTCAAGCTTCAATAAGCCCGGAATTAATTTAATCTCATTAGAATTAATTCCAACTTATTAACTAAATGTCATTCCACTAAAGACAATTAGCTGAACTCTTGAACTACTCAATATTATGAGAACACATATTTCAAATTAGATGTCTAATTGCAAACTCTATTACAAACTATATTATAGTCATCCGCACAATAAAGGGTAAAATTACCGTTTTGCCCTTAATTGATTTTTTCTTCTAGATCTCTTGCTTCACTCTATATGGTGATTAACACACAAGATCTCATCTTGGTGTTAAGACTTGATGGGTAGTTAGTCCATCAAACTACTAGCGCTAATTTAATCACCAATCTCTGTAAAACATCTAGAAATGATGATATTACTATAAACTCTTTATTTGAGTGAATGTTCCCTGATATATGTTTCAATCAATAATTCCAACATGCAGACACTGGATTGGTACTCTGTAAAAACCTATTCCGATCATATCAAGAATTATAATAAAACACACATGAGTTCACCACTTATCAAGATTGTGGTTCGAAATAAAAGAATGCTAAAGAGTATGTTTTAAGATTAAAGAAACGACCTACTTTAATCTTTAAAAACATACATGATTTCTGATTCATTTAATAGTGCCATTATCGATAGTCAACTACTATCATGATATGAAACTCATTATTCCCTTGAAGTAAACTCCTTTACTTACACGGAGATAAATCGCAACACTACAGTTTAAACCATAATCAAGCGACTAACTTGATTATTCAATTGTGAATCAACTATTTTAGATTCCAATAATATACATGTTTCCTATACATCTCCATGTATTTGTATATTACTTACAAAAGAATCTTTGTACCTTATGACTAATTATATAATGCTCATACAAATAAAACCAAACTCTTTTGTTTTATTAATAATAAATATTTTCATTACAAAAAAGTAACTGGAAGAAGATTAAGTTATATGTAAATACACTTGCTTTCTAGGGTACTATATTTACATAACCCCAACATGTGATGCCTCCTTAGGTTGCTACCTTTAGAACCTGCTTTGAATCGATTTGAGTCTACTGGATGCATGCTTAAAGAAATGATTAAGGCCCTTTTTGTGATAACCCTTGGCTTAAATGACATGCCCTTTTATTATCCTTTGCTACCCCCATTGAGCCTTAACCCTTTTGTTTCTTGAAAACACCTCATATTTTAAAACCCGAAACCTCATTAGCCTACTCATTCACAAGCTTAGTAAAGTATTAAGTGATGCACTAGTTTGAGATTTTTGGTACAATTTTGTTTTCATTCCAAGATGAGTTGAGTTATACTTCTACTCTTCGATCACATTGCATCTATTAGCTATTTTGTTTGTTGTTTCTTCAATTATAAAAAAAGAAAAAGAAGAAAAAAAGAAAAAGAGAAAAAGAGAAAAAGAAAAGAAAAAGGGAAGAACGTTTTGATAGCTTCAATAAGTGCAGAGTAGTAGTATATTTATATGTTTTGTATCCCTTTGTTCACTTATTACTTTATGCATGCTTGTGTTAAACCCTTTACCTCTTTGGACCCACCTTAATCCTTATAACATTACAACCCGAAACAAGTCCTTTTGATCTATTTATGCTTGTAATCATTGTAGAGGAGAATTGGAGTATTAGCAAGCCTAGGGTAGTGTAGTTTCCTATAGAGAGCTTGAGCGAAACACTAACCATCAAACACTTGAGAGAAATGAGTGAAACCGTGAGGCAGATTCATTTTGCGTTTATACTTATCTTTGAGTGATGGTGCCATAAATTGAGTTTGCTTATGTACACTAATGAAAAGTAGTCATGATATGTGTGATAGCTTGATACTTGAGTTGGCCAAACTTTGAGAGATTACATGTTTCGATCTTTGTGAAAATGAAGTGATGGAATTGATTGGTTGAGTTTGATTTTGCTTAAGGACAAGCAAGGATTTAAGTGTGGTGAAGTTGATAATTGTACATTAGTATGTGTTTTTCTAAGTATTCAGTATGTGTTTCTTGCATGATAGGTTAGTATTATTGTATTTTAGGACTTGTTTTGTGTGTTTTTGTTTAGTTTGATCTTTATGGCTGTTCTTTTATGTTTGACATTGGTTTAAGGTAAGAATTGATTATTTTGGTGTAGGAATGGAGGGTGAACACCTTTGTGATTGAGCTAGGGACTAAGAGAAGAGAAGAGAAGAGAAGTGGAGCTACTGAAAAATAAGAACCCACAACTGTGGAAAAGGGCATGTTTTCTACGATCGTGGGAAATCTATGGAGAAAGTTTCTGTCAAGATAACCCACGATTGTGGGAAGCACAAGTATAATTCCCACGATCATGAGAACTGGAAGTCGAGGATGAGGCAGCTCCTCCTTATCTTTGCCCAAATCTGGAAAATCTAGATAACCGAGCGCTCTTTTCCCAATCGGGAATGAAACCTTGAATCTCCACCTATCTATAGGCTCTTGTATTTTTTTAGCTTTTCGTGACTTTATAAGGAGGAGAATCCCGAGAGCAGCCAGAGAGACGTAGAACTTGCTTCCTGGAGCCAAAAGACAAATTTAGAGCCTATAGATAGGTGGAGATTCAAGGTTTCATTCCTGATTAGGAAAAGAGCACCCCGTTATCTATATTTTCCATATTCGGGCAAAGATGAGGATGAGCTGCCCCGTCCAGTCTTATTTCAATTACTTTCTCTTCTAGCATGTTTATCATGGACTATTTGATTGATGGGGATGTTATGAATATTATGTTTGGCTAAAACAATTTTTAGGGTTTATTTTTTGAACTATTTGTGAACCTTTGGTTATTGATTTAATGATATACATGTTTGTGTTATTTATTGTGCTTAAACCTTGCAATAAATCGAGAGAGTGAGCTTGGTAATCTATGTTAATTGTACAACGAGAGTTGACAATTAATAGACCTATAAATAGCAAGTTATTGATTTATTAGGAAGAGATTTCAATAGATCAATACATTGCCTATAGGATTGCTTCATATCTAGTTAAATGCTTAGGAAAGGCTTTGCACATCGAGAGATCCCAGAGTTAATTATATTCTAATTTATTTAACTAGTGACATTTAGTTACACCTTGAGAGAGGGTAGCTAGAATTTTGGGAAATCTTGGATCAAGCATAAATTGAATCAATTAATTAGAGGGGAGCAAATAGCGATAATGACAAGTCCTAATGTTTAATCTTGATTTTCTCTAAGTCTTAGTTTACAATTTTGGTTTAGGTTGCGTTGTTTCCTATTGCTTTTAGTTTGTCTTTATTTACTTATCTTTTTAAATTCGATTGAAACGATTTCTTAAATAAAGAACAACCTAAATTAAGTGGTGCCTAAACACAATCCTCATGGGATCAATATCTGTTTTCAACTACAAGTACGACCAGTATACTTGCAATTTTGAGCGTAAGACTAGTAGTGTTTTTTTCATTCAACAATTAGTACAGAGATCTTACAGAGTGAAGAGGAGCTTGAGAATCTTAAGAGAACTACTCAAGGAATTGCTTATGAAAAAGAAGTTAAGGAGGAGCTCCAAGGAGAAAAGGATACATCATTTAGCTCAAAGGTGAGTACTGAGTCCCTGATTATTGTTAATACTAACCCTTCACCTTTACATAGCAGATTGGAGAAATTGAAAGAGGAGGAAAAAGGTGAAGAGACATTTGAAATATTCCAAGAGTGTAACGACTCAATAGAGATTAAGATTCTGAAGATATGGAAGCCAATGTATATGAATGATCATCAACTAAGGCCCTATCCTGAAGAAACTCGTATGGAGGAAGCATATGTGACACCTGAAAATTATAATTTTGTTATGTGATGAGGAAAACAAGGAGTCAAGCTAGCAACAATAAACAAATGAGTTGCTTGGGAGGCAACCCAAAGGAAGTTCATTTCTTTTCCTTTACATTTTTGCATTTTTTTTCTTAGATGCATATGTGTTTTTAAGTTTGATTGTTTCTTACGTGTTTTTAAGTTTCCAAACAAAAAAGAGAGAATCAAACAAACACACAAACATTTTCTCTTTTTCTATTACTTCTAAGACTATATAGTCATGGTTAGAGAGTGAATTGCTTTGGCATGTACTTTTACTCTTGTAATTGGTCAACATGCATTATCTTTAGAAGCATAGTGACTAGTGGTAGACACAATCCAGTGAGATTTTGAGCCTATATAGACTGACACATCCATACCAATCTCATTGTATTTTGTTTATGTGTGACCTTCATGACATGTACATCCTGAGTTTGCTTTGATTTTCTAATCAAGACCACATTTTTATCACAAGCGTGAACATGGAAATGATATATGCATTCTTTGGTTCAAAAGCTACATAAACCAAACAACCTACCTATTTATATGATTTCCTTTTAATAAGCCCCTTGAGCTTTATTTGCCTTTTTTTGTGCTAACCACATTATATGCTTTAAACTGAACTAAATGTCCTACCTAAGCCTTAAAAGGAATGGAGCATTTATTAATTATTAATGATTATGGATGTACAAAAGTATAAGTGTGGAGGTGTGCATATGTGTAGGATGGTTATAATTATTGGGATGTTATTTTATGTCTTATCAATGAAATTTCCATGTTGATGTAGCTTCTTTCAATTTTTAAATGAAAAGAGAAAGAAGAAAAAGAAAAAGAAAAAGAAAAGAAAGAAAAAAAATGCTTGAATAAAAGTGTCAAGGAGGAAATACATTTGTGTTGAAAAGTTGTTCATGATTGGTTTCTCCTCTTAAAGTTATATTGAATGGGTGATTTGAATATGTTGCATATGAGGTAGATATTGTTTCGAAGAATCACTATTTATGGTTTGAATATATTGTTTATTATCGATTTTATAAGTGATCCCCTCTAATTGGTTATGTTTCATGTGGTTTGAGGTGTGATAGCTTGAATTTGAGTAGTGAAACATGGTTTTTGCATTCATCATAACTGATGGTACCCAGTGTTGAATGAATGTTAGTTTCTGGGCTTAATGTTATATTGAGTGTTTTTTTTTTATTTCATTAGTTTTGATGGATTTTATGCGAGACTAGCCAAATACATCTCATCTTACCTTTACCCACATTACAACCTTAAAAAGTCCTTTGATTCATGATTATGTCTATGACTTTTAGTGGTGGAGAAATGAAATGATATGCAAAGTTGTGGAATTTCTTGATCATGAATTGTGTTTGATTGCACCTATGAATTTACCATATTTAAACACATTTTGTCTAAGTCTACCTCTAGATTGCTCAATTTATAAAGGAGATGAATGATGATTAATCATGAGTAGAAGCGTTGAATATTGATTTCTTGCTATGGTTTTTGAAAGTTATTCCTCTTTACTTATAATTATCTATTCTTAGGAAATATGGAAAATGAGTAAGTGTTTTTGATTTTGTGACTTTAATTATGATGTTTTGCCTGAGGACGATCAAAAGCTAAGTATGGGAGAAATTGATATATTCTGAATTGATTATAAATTTATTCCATAACACTTAGGATTTAATGATATGAAATGCTTAAGACATTCACTTGAGTTCATATTTGGTTTCAGGGATAATTCGGAAGCGAAAGAGCTAAAGTGAGTCAAAAGCATAATCTTTGAGTCATCTTTTTGAGATTCACACTCACTTGTCTTCATGAAACAAGAAGAAGAAGGATTAGAGCAAAAGCATACAAACCCCCTTTTGAGGAATGAGCAAGCTAAACACATCTAAAAGGCAATCCTTATTGATAGCTCCACGTTGCGCTACTCACCACCAGGACTGATTAACAGGAAAATGCTATTTTCCCCTACTAGAGGTCTTCCAAAAAGGAGCAGGCTCATGGTCATCTACTATGGTTGTCTTCTTCCTAGGGAAATGCTTGCCCTTTCCAATGGTAAGGAAATATGTTATAACACTCTACATTTTACTGAATGAAGATAACCACTTCTTGTTCAGGTATAATAAAGCATCTTCAGTGCAAGAAATAACAGAAGCTGGTCCTTGGCATATACAAAATCACCCTCTCCTCCTTCAAATATGGAAGTCAGGTATCAAACTATAGGAAATCCATCAGAAGCATGTCCTTTTATGGGTAAAATTTGACCATGTTCCTCTAGAACACTGGAGCACAGAGTGCTTAAGCTCCCTAACTAGCTATATTGGGAAACGTCTCTACATGGAAGAAGCCACATCCATGAGAAAGCCTATGGGATATGCTAGAATTTGTATTAATGTTGATATCTTTAAGGATCTCCTAGAAGTAGTTCCCTTGCTACGCTTAAATGATGGGGATCAATTAGTTTAAGACACTATCCAAGTTTCGTACTAGTAGCGCCCTTTCTTAAACACCCTTGGAAAAGAATGGAAACCAATAAGAAGGATGTTCAATGCAGGATACTATGAGGAACTTATGGAACTCGAGGAAGAGCCTAATAAGGAATCTGCCACTAACCAGAAACAAATATCTACCAGTATAGAGCATAAACCACAAATTTAGTCGTAATTGAAGAGGATGTCAATTGCCTATCACCAAAAGCCACTAAAAATGATAAACCAAAGCTACCTGATGCTACTAATCCCTCAAAAGAAAAAGGAAAGGAGATAGTCCAAGGCTTTAATGAGGCAATTCCTGAGCAAGGAAAGTTCACAATAGTGGAGAAGAGGGAATCAAAAATTTCAGTCATAATTGAATCGCCAAAATCTACCAAAAATGATGAAGCAGTGCTACCTGATTTTTCTAATCCCTGAAAAGCAAAAGGAAAGGAGATAGTTCAAAATTCTAATGAAACAAATCATAAGCAAGGACAGTTTACAATAGTGGAGAAGAGGAAATCAATATGCAAAGTAAAAAGAAAACAAAAAAATTCCACTTAATATGTCAACTTTTGTATGGAATACTAGAGGTATGAATGATCCCAAAAAGCATCTTTTGATATTTGACTTTATTAATGGTATTAGACAAATTATTTTTGGATTGTTTGAAACAGAGCTTAGTAGTAAAGCATATCGAAACTCCCTAGTTCTTGAAAAAATGGGAAATAATCATAAACCACAGCCATCACCAATAGAGGATAGTTGTTGCTTAGAACCCTTATCAAATCCAAATTCTATAGATGAGAACCTCTATATAAAGAATTCATTTACACATCAAAAATGGTGAATTGGGAAAATTATGGATTCTTTGAAAGGAGCTCACCAGCCTAAGCTTAATGATCTTAACTCCTTGGTTGCTTTTATGAGACTTTAACTATGCTTTCTATATCTCTGAGTCATAAGAAGAAAGGTGTAACACCAAACCTAGCAAGGAATTAGGATCATTCTTATCTTCAATAGGAGTGAATGACTTAAGCTCTAGTGCATTTCTGTTCACTTGGACAAATAAATTGGAGGGCATCTAGAATATAATGAAGAAGTTTGGCAAAAGTGTATCTAACCAAGATTGATTCCAAAGCTTTCCAAATTGTAAAGGACATTACCTTGAGAGCTTAAGTTTTAATCATCTTCTCTTTATTATTCAAAATTTGAGTACTACATGGAAGAGTGCTTCTCAATTGAAATTCTTCAATTATCTATCAGAAAAGGAGTGCAAAGATGCAGTACAAAAAGAGCTTCAAAAATAAGTTGTGGGGCACAAATCCTTTCAATTGCATAAGAAGCTACAAGCTATAAAAGAAAATTTAAGTAGATACTTCGTATACAGTTATATGCTTCAGATACTTTAGTTAATCCTAAATAATAAGAGTTTTCAAATAGTAGTTGCATCTTTTGAATCTGTACGACTTACAGAAGATGATGTGAATGTTATGCAAATGACTTACTGTCAACCAAGGTGCAATCAAAGAATACCAATACAAATTTTTTATGATTGAGACTTAAAAATGAAATTCATTATACTTTAGAAGGTGGTCAAAATGTTTTTGAGAAAAAAATCATTAACATAAATTTATAATATCTCTCATATGTCTTAAACATTATTTTATAGATATTCCTGATATAAACCCCTATCTGATTATCTACTTAGAGGTCAAACTTAGAAAAATAAGCCATACCCTGGAACATATCAAAAAACTCACCCACCAACCAACTAAGAGTTTTGTAATCAACACAAAACCAACACAACCCATCCTTTTTTATCAAGATCATTAGAGCTGTGAAAGGACTAACACTTTGCCTAATGATACCCTGGCTCAATATCTCTTTCCCTAACTATTGGATTACTTCCTTTTAGACCCCCAGTATAATGATAAGGGCTTAAATTAATGGCCTTGGTTCCCTCTTTTAGTGGAATTTTGTGATCACATAATCTATTTTGTGGTATCCTTTAGGTTGATTGAACACATCATCATATTCCACCAACAGCCTCTCTAATTAATTCTTTTCCTCTTTAACAATGCATAGTATCAACCAAGTTTACTGTCATGTACTGGAAAGAACATTAATACAATTCTTACTTTTGATTACAGGTAGTCTCTTTCAGAATCAAAAATTGGCATATTACATTCTTAACATCAATTTCTTTACCCAACATCCTTTCAAGAATTAATGTCAAATCCTTTCTTTCCTCATTTTGTAACTCCACCATCTCACCCTTCCACTCAAATCTCATTGTGCCTTTTGAGTAAATACAGGCTATGTCATTAAGATGATAGCCACTACAGTCCCAACACCTTGTCATTCTCCTTATGAAATTCTTATATAGTTTATTGAAACAGTTACATATCACAAAATTATAAATACTCCCCTCTTCTTTTTGTTCAAGTATCATTCTTCTGTTAAGTTTCCATAAAATTTTTATTTGTTAAAACATAATGGAGTTTGTACATACTATCACTTATAATAAAATAGTTGGTTGCCTTCCTACCTCCTCTTTGATCTCACCATCATCTTCATCCTTTTTATCTTCTATTATATACATTAACATTTTCTTTTTATTTTTTGTCCGGTTGTATACTTCTTCTAACACCAAAAATACAAAGTCTTGGCCTTCCTCTTATTGATGTCTTTTTTATTAATAGTTCCAGGTACCTTAACTTCCTCATTTCCTTTAAAGAAAATTATTTAACAATGGTATCGACAAGATTCCTTAGTAATTATTTTACTGATTAACTTGACTCAACCTAACTATAAGATTTCTAGGAACTCTTTCCGCATCTTGGCATTACAATGACATTAATGAAATTACTAGTTTGTGTCTTTTGGCCAAATCATATACCTAATGAAGGCTTACTAGATTCTAAATCTTAACTAGGAATTCTATCTTCGACTTTAATCCTTTTAAGAATAAGCTAACCAAGTATAGCTCTGGCATTACTAGTTTATGAGACAGTATATCAAAATCAATACAATACTTTTTTAGGTTTCCTCTTTGCTTGAGTTCCTTTAACTTCGGATAGGCCCCTCTAAATCTCTACTACAATGCCAAGATATACTCCTTTATCTCAATGGCCCATCATTAACTTATTCTTCAGATATAGTTTGTGCTGGCCAACGCTTCCTCTTTTAGGTGTATATCTACTAAAACCCTTTATTTTAATTGGTTTCTAGTCAAAACTGAAAAATTGCTCATATTTGAAGATCCATGATTAAATACCTTCTCTCTTAAAGAAAAGTAAATTCAATATTACTAAAGTGGATGGGAATGTTGTAATGTCCACCTTGCATTCCTTCTTGGTTTTACTTAGGCACTCTTTGATCTCCTTCCTCTTGTTATAATATCTTGGTCTATTTTGTTGATGAAGTTGTAGGATCCACTCCTACAACTTAAGAATTTGTTATATAAGTAAAAAGTGGATAATGTTATTCATTGAAAAATTAATAATTTGTTATAGTAGTTATACAATGGTTATATTAGCCGTTAGACATTTCCAATGAAATTATAACATATGTTAAACTTTCTCTACTCTTTCTAATCGCTATGACACTATTTTATCACTTGCTACTCCTTACTTCAGTTGCAAAAACAACAAATAAAGAAAGGAAAAATAAGATTGAATTTTGAAAAAGAACACAATCTATAAAGTAATAAAATAAAAAACATTATTAACAAAAAATGACTTTCTTTAGTTCTCTTGACTTGGACAAATGAAATAAAGTTATAACAGTAGGTTTCTTTAAAAAAAGTAATATATGAGGATGGTATAAACATATATCTGATTAAAAAATGACTTTCTTTAGTTCTCATGCTTTTCCTTTCTTTTGGTAATTGCATTATCATCTTTATCTGCCTAGTTGTGTTTGATTTGGATGATTGTGTTTAATCCGATTGACCAATTGCATTGACTTGTC
>JAOSBL010000007.1:4888963-4912442 GCA_027568915.1 Erythroxylum roraimae
TAACCTTCAAAAATTATATATCTTTCTTCCTTTATTTCTCTCTCTTCGTCTTTTTGCTAGAGTTTCTCTACTTCATTCCCTCTCTCTCTCTCTCTCTCTCTCTACAAATTATTAGAAGACGTATAATGATACTGCAACTAGGAGAGACAACTACTTAGACAAGGTAACTATTCTTATAGAGTGAGGCAACTCATATATCAAGATTGATATAACTTGTCTAACTAAGTGAGGCAACTCCTTTAATTATGATGTAATTCAGCTAGATACATATATCTAAGAGTCATAAAATTAGTAGACTTAGGTGAGACAATGGTGTCTTCAAGGGGAGACAATTGTTAGGACGATAAGACAAGTGTAGACACATAAGTCCAACATTGATGTAATTAGTCTAATTAAGTACGACATTTTTACTTTCTAGGTAAGACAATTGTTCTAGTAAATTAAAACAACCAAGTTGAAAAATAAATATTCAAAAGTAATATACCTAGTCTAATTAAATGAGATAATTGTACCTTAAAAGTGAGGAAATTGTCATAATAGCGAGATAATCCACTAAAAAAAACAAGTATCCAAGAGTAATATAACTAATCTAAGGGATTCAAGCAATAGCTTCAGTGCAGTAAGACAACCCACTAACCTAATTGCAGCACATAAGCATATAAATGGGTAGGCATGACAAAGATTGCTAGGCCTGGCCTGGTCCAACATGAAATCAATGGGCTTAGCTCAAGTTGACCGAGCTTCTAGCTAGACTTAGACTTTTTTTAATTTTGAACTTCAAAACAATGTTATTTTTATTATAAAAATTAAAAATCACTTATCTACCCAAAACTCAAGTTGAAAATAGGGCGGAACTAAATTACTTAAGTTCACTACGCATCCCAAAACTTAAGTTAAAGGTAGGGCAAAACCAAATTACTTAAGTCCACCACGTATCCGCTTATAAAGAGTCCTCCGTATCTTGGTGGAGTAAACATGAGCACTCCCGCGATTATGGAGAGTCAAACTCACGACGTAGGGCAAGTCCCCAGGTCCATACTTGGAGCTCTTATACCACTAATCTACCCAAAACTCGAGTTGAAGGTAGGGCGGAACCAAATTACTTAAGTCTTATAATTTATAAGTTAATTAAATAATTTTAATAAATTAATCAATTTTTAAACTTTAAATTTTTTATCTTAAAAATTTTATTAAAAATCAAAATTAAAATAATAAAAAATCAAAATAAGTATTACATGCGTAACAGAAGTGTCATGCCTATGATACTTAATGTGAAACACACTTATTTTGGTTTCTTTTTTATTTTTTATCATTTTAAATTTAATTTTTTATAAAATTAATAGTAGCATAATTAAAATTTAATTTTAATTTAATTTTTTATTCAACCAATAATAATATATTTAAAATTAAAATGATAATAATAAAATAATAAAAAAGACTCACAAGCGTGACACAAATGTCACACTTGTGACACTTATATCACACCCAAGACAATTCCTATCACCGACATGACAGTTATGTTTTAAGAGCAAAATAAAATGTATAATTGACTTTTGCATGTTACATTTTCATGCAATTGAGCAAAACGTTTCTTTATTTGAGCGTTTTCTTTTTCAACTTATTGGGTTAAATCTGCCAACTTAATTAGTCATTTATCAAACATTTTTATGGACCGTTTCATATGGTCAATTAGCTAAAAGTTTTGAACCCGCTGAAAATCAGCTAGTAAGATGTTTACCAAACAAGGCCAAGATGTTTATAATCCGTGCTGTTGTGAGGATGCTTATAACACTTAAAAACATCCCTAAACACTCAATTTATCATAATTCCAATAAAACTTATAAGATCCAAGAGAAGTTTGAACACCGTATGACTCCCATGATAAGAACATTCATTATTGAGAATAGGAAAGTGAAACAAGCATAATAATCATTCAGATAAATTGTCATATGTCGGATACGTGCTCCAACAAATATATATATATATTAGAAAATTATTCAAATTCAAATTAAAAACAAAAACTTGTACCTTGTTTGTTTCCTAATTCTTTAACATTAGTCGATTCGGACCTTCATTTAGTTTCACCCAAACTTTATCCCAAATATATATTTATTTTTTGTTGCAGCAAGTATCCATCGTATGACAATTTATCTGAATATTATGCTTGTTTCACTTTCCTATTCCCAATTATGAATGTTCTTATCATGGGAGTCATATAGCGTTCATACTTCTACTGTATTTTCGAATCGTTTAAATAAGGAAATTGAAAGTAGTGAACGTATCAAAAGCACTACCAACTTTTGATCTAGAAACCCCAATAGCTATATTCTCCCAGTAGTGGGATTTTTAGCTCAAGAAATGCCCTCCAAAACAAATCGAAAGCCATAATCTATACATGTGTACATATACATAAAAAGTTGAAAATATAGTCATGTTTCCCCACGTAAACCTATTAACCTAGTAAATAAAGGCTCACTCCATGGTAATAGTGATTAAAAAGGTTTGCACTATCAGAAACAGAGTTTATTGCAAGGACAACGATATCCACAATTAAAAACACGGTATAACAGTCGAGGAAATTAAGAAACAAATCAAGAGCTACCACTAACTAGACAATTAGTATACAAGAATGTTTGCTAACTACAGTTAGTATACAAGAATTTGTGTTCCGACGGTTAATGTCCTTACCTTTGACGAGAGCAAACGGTGACTAAAAGAAGTAAAAACCCTATGTTGGAAAATTACAGGTGTAACTTCAACGGCTGCATACAAAGGTCTCTCATCTCGGCAACTGATCGGGTGTGTGGTTGCTTGTGGTAGATGATGACGTGGTCCTACCACTCAGCAATCCATTATCTGCGGGCGGGCTTGATCCCCATTTTCCATCCGCCTCTGTAGGTTCCATCACTTTAACAGACCCATCCGTCAAGCCAATAGCAAATTGGTTAGGATCCAACGGGTGTGCAGCAACCACAAGTGGGTACACAGGTTGGCTTCTACAATAAAACCAGCCCACAAACAAATGAGAAATATCAAGGTAACATTAACATTAGGTCAGAATTTTAGGGCAGAAGTGCATAGAAACTCGGGGATGGGTTGAAATGGATCGTGCAACTGAGCACGCCAAATGTATTAAAATGTGTGCAGCTTTAAAATGTCAATATAAAGAAGGGATGAACAAAATTTGGACGTAATAAAACCTGAAGACGGCATACCCATTCAAGACCGACTGGGACTGCGACTGCGACATATATGCTGATGAAGCAATGCGACAACGTAATTTCAGGCTATCAGCATCAAACACCGCAAGATTACCATCACAAAATGTAGCATAAATTAACTGGCTGTTACATGAGTATGCCGCATAAGATAGAGGTGCAGACAATAAATCTTGTAGGACCCACTGAAACAGGCAAAAGAATAAATACACACGTCAGTTGCATTGACAACTATAAAAATGTAGATCACTCATCTGTCCTCCCACCTGCCTAACACGTTCCATCTTTGAAGCATCATATATAGCCAACTGGGTCTCGTGAATAACTAGGAAACGAGTCTGATCAGCATGAAACTGCACCCGAGTGTCACCAGTTGGTGCCTTGCCTGCTGGAATTTGGATTGTAACTGATTTCCTTTTCTCCCATGTATCAATGCTCCACATGCAAATCTACAAACGAAAAAAAGAAATCAACATCGTAAAAACAAGTATTTCAATTTCAAGGCTCATGTAAGTAATGATATTAACCCAATCAAATTATTGAACAATTCAAGTCTGGATTAGTTGCAACAGGATGCGTGAAACAGATCAAAGATAAAGTATCCAGTGACTTCTACTTACTTGTGCATCAGCGCCCGACGAAACCAAAATATTAAGATTGGTTGAAAAGGCCAAACCAGTTATCCGTTTTTGATGACCCTTCAATTTTGATTTTACCTAAAACAGGCAAACCAGAAACATCAGGGCCAGTTGCTAGAGTGGAAAAAAATCCCGAAAACGAATAACTCAGTACAAACTTCAAGAAAGTGAACACCTCATCAACTCGAACATTGTATATATGTATGGTCGAATCCTCCATTCCAATGGCTATAATGTTATTATCCTGAGGGTGGAATGCTAGAAAAGTTGGAGCTGGGGGAGGAGACATGAATGTTGTCATTACCTGCATACCAAGCAATACATTCAATATAAGCAAAAACCATAAACACGAAAACTGAAATGTGCTGCTTCAGCTGGGCATATACCTTGAAGGTCATCATATTAAAAAGTGAAACCTTTCCACCTGAGGCTGACATTACATACGAGTCATTTTTTGAAAGCGCTATACAAGGGACTGCTTCGTCAAGGTTAACACCTGACACATCATTAGTCATAAGAAGACCATTGTTGGGTTGCCAGTGTTGTGGAACAGTGCTCGCAGTGGCCTACAAAACACCACCCAATATATCCAACAGTTTAATGAAACCAAACAAAGAGAAAGATGTAGAGACAATTCATTAAGCAAACATCGCAAGAACTGTAGGCAACAGAAGAAAACCATGCGTTAAACCCTAAACCATACAATACCTTTCCAGACGGATTTTGTTCATTACGAGCCCACTTCCATAACTTCTGTATCCCATTCGTCCCTAGTGCCAAAACTCCAACACCAGAGTTTGTATACAGAAGTCGAACAACCTGCATGCAGGGAAAGGAAAAACGGAAGTTGAAACATGTAGTGGTAAAAAATTGAGCAGTAGTTTCAAAATCAGCTGCAATTTGCAGACACCTTGGTAGAAGTGTCAGTGCTTTCTGGCAAGGTGACTAAACGACATTCACCAGGATCCACAATTTCAGCCAACTGCCACGGTTTTGATTTATCAATTGTATCATCCACAGTTCTTGGCTTTTCCATGCTTCTATTTATGGTATCAACTCCATTCTTAAATAAAGAAATTGGAAAGAACAGGGTTAAGCAATTTAAAATTGATGAATAAAATTACTGACCTAAGGTAGCTTGTAAAACAATAACAGAGGGAGCTAGAATATGCAAAACTATGTTAATTAGATGACTAAGTGTACTCAATCCACCCATACAGGTTCCAAAAACGAAATTAAACACAAGCCTTTGTGGCTAGAAACAATGACTACAGAGAATCAGACACATAACAAACTTTAACCACTAATTGAAATCTAAGGATACCTCAATGCATAAAATGGTATATAGCAAGGTACCTCTGAAAAAGTAGAGAAGTAAAAACCTAGATTTTATATTTTGACGTACAAGAATTGGTGATGATCTGACAGGAGAGCTCCTTTCCACTTTACAATTGACTGGACTGATAGTTGTGACACCCGAAGCAGAAGCCTGCAATGAAGAGAGACACCAATAGGCCTTAGAAGGTAGAGATGTTTTTAAAAGAAACACCAAATGAGCTAAAGGTAGATACTTTCTAAAAGAAACAACAAATGAGCCAAAAACAAATCAAACTAACCTTCATAGCAGCAGCTTCAATAGGAGATTTAAATGCTTCATAAGAAGTTTCCACTGTTCTCAATGATCTCATACCAGTAGCATTTGCGAGTATCTTGAATCCATTGTCTGTGCTAACAGCCAGAAGATTCCCTTCCTTGTTGAATCTCAAGCGTGGAAGACTCTGATAGTAATTTGAATGATTAGCTACAGAAGTTCAAAACAAATTGCTCCATGGAAAACATACAAACTTACTGGTAATCCACCATCTGCTTCTGTGCTTGTTAGCACATTAATGTTGTCCATATGCCAAAACTTTATCTGACTATCTTCACCTGCAGCCAAAAAGTGGTTTTGAGTGGTTTCAAATTGGACAACACCACCTGTTGATTTCTTTCTAAACCCAGAATAATGCCTCCTTATTGCTCCTTCACTTTCATTCCATTCAACTAGAAAAGATTCCCCATCTTTGCTTGTCCCACAAGAGAACAACCTGAGAAAATAAAAAATAAAAGAAAATAAAGGAACCAAAGATAATGAGCAATTAGATTAAGGGAATAAAAGAAATGGCACTGAAGAGCCAAAAGAAAAAATTGGAGTTAGAGAAAACACAAGTTGTTTTAGGTCCATCATCTAAGTTTTTCGATCATACCTACTACCATCAGCACTGTAATGCATTGTAGTGCACCAACGGCCTGGAGCATCATAGTCAACTCTTGGACCCATATTATCATACAGCCAAGCTTTTATTTTACCATCCACTGCAGTTGAGAAAATGAACTGCAACCTCGCAACCAATATAGTCAATAACAGTGCAGAGTAGCATACAACAGAAATCTACCAGGACAGAATCGAGGTCTATTTGCAGTAGTTTTTGATGTAGAGAAGTTCACAAAGTGATACTTGAAGTACATCAGTATTCCAAAGCAATAAGTTCTTTGAGAGGATAAAGCATTGTTTACATAAAGCAGACAGACATGATTGACAAGCAAACATTAGGTTTAAGTCTCATTTCTTGTCTCTGACTAGAAAGGTGTGCACAAAAAAACAAACGAATTATTATGTTATTATGTAAGGTACCTGGATGCTCTCTTTGTGGTGTGGGCAAATAGAATAAACTGGTGCCTCGTGACCTTCAAAATTAAACAGCTTCCGTCCAGTTAAATCCCACACCTGTTCCAATGGCCTCATTACATTATACTAGAATCTTCCTCAATAAATTTTATAATAATGGTTTTTATCTCCTACCTTTATTAGTTTGTCATCTCCACAAGTTATGACACATAGTTGCTTGTTAGGGTGAGCAAAAGCCAAGTCATTAACACCACCAACATGGCCATCAATCTGTGATGAAAAGAGAAGGTAAATAATAAAAGAACAGTAACATATCTTATTTCTTCAAACAACTAGTAGGATGTCAACACACCTCCAAATGCTGGCACAAGTCATTTGACCCAGTATAAGCATACAAGTGGATCAAATGTTTATTAAATGAAACCCCTGCATTAAGAAAAAGGAAAAAGAACTAAGACATAATAGCTCACGTATGATGCCACTATTTAAAAACACTACATACCCACAAAATTTCCGTCTGAACTCCAAGTAACACGGTTGACAGAAATTGGTGCATCCTTGACATAAGAGGCCTGCAAGAGATTCCATATTTAACACCTTGATAATTTAATCGATTGAAATAATCAACAATTGTTGATGCGGCTGTTATATTTAACAGCTTAATGAAGCATATTGTCCCGGTTCATACACTCACCACAAGGTCAAGCAGGAAGAAACAAATTCAAAGGAAACATATATAGTAGTAAATATAACCTGAAATTGTAGTGAACAAGTTGTCACGTCCCAAACTTTGAAGGGCTTAGAGACCAACCTCTCCCGCACCCCAAGTTCCCATAATGTAACCTCACCATTAGCAGCACCAACTATTCAACACACAACAATTGTTAGGAAGGCCGAGGAAGATGACAAAATGTATTCCAACTAAACATAACACAGCATTGCTCCCAAAAACAAAGAATCTCAATAAGAAGATTAACACCATACCAAGAAGCAATGTGTGATGAGAAGGATGAAAATCCATGCTCATGACAGTTGAGCCTTGATGCATGGTCAAGGCAACTGTCCTTGGCAGATCTTCGAGAGACCAAGGATGCTGCTGGCGGGAACTTGGATAAGTAACCTGAAGACAAAGAGATGCAAATCTAAGTGTCATAAGAGAAAATTGCAAACAGGGAACTTCATTAGATGCAACAAAAGGTATAATAACAAACCCTAGAATTACATCAATCGCATACAAATTTAAAATGACCTCTTCAATAGATTGAGCAGGCCGTAGACGTTTCATTAGTTGCTCATGATCTGGAGCTTGAAAATCAGCGATGTTTGGAGCTGTTGATGGTGTTAGAGGTCGTTTTAGGACTGAAACTAGAAAAGTTAAAATTTTTGTAAGAAACAAACTTTACCGTATAACAATATTTCTTTTTTGGACAATGCAATATGCTACAGGTTTATTTTCCAAAAAAAAAATGCTACAGGTTTAAGAATCATTCAAGAGTACTCAAAGAAACAGGAAAAATCACAACTTTAGTCAAAAAGGTTCGTGTTCCAAACTACATATCCTCCATAATTACTCCAAGGCAAGAAATAATTAAGTAAAATGTGTCATTTAAATTATTTTGGTTCCATCAACGTGCACAGCAATTAATGGCTGACAAGAACCATTACATCACTAACCTTGATTTTGTGGAACAGGTATGGTTGATGCAGTAACAACAGCAGCTTGCACAGGGGAAGAAGCAGATACATTTGCCATCCAACCAGCTAATGCACCAGCATTGGCTGCTGCAGCAGCTGGAGGAAATGGCTGTACATAAAAATCAAAAAATAAAACATTATACAGTCAAACTTCAGTTGCATAAATTAATATGCACTAGAAATGAAGGAAATAGGATATCATACACCATGACCCCCAAGAGATGTATAAGTAGCAGGCTTGGCAACAGCAGCAACAGGAAGATTGACAGGAGCAGGAGCAAGAGGACCATTTGGAGGTGTACAAGTATGATCTGCGAATAAAGTCTTGATATCTGGGTTTGGCCTGGGGTTCTTACACAACTGATGCTGCCAATTCAGGCTGTAAGATACATGGGGGGCAACAACAGAAGTCATATGTGAAACCAGAGAATTATGCCTTATACTTTCAACGGTAACCACAAAGTATATCTAGAGAGAGAGCCTGGGGGATGAATAAAGGGAACAATACCAAGACAGTTATTATAGTATCTTAGCAAAAATTAAAAATAATTATCACTGCTATTCTTCAGTAACTCATTAGATGAACCAAAAATGGAACGATGCTGAAAATAAAAGCACTTCTAGGAAAACACCCTCCAAATAATAGCTAAATAATAAGTTAACAAATGAACTCATGTTTGGTTCAATAAAGAGATCATTTTCCAATGACCCATCTTCCTGGCACTCGTAACACATGGAACACTGAAAAAATTGTGTTCATCCTTATACCAAAGGCATCAACTCAAAATCATAATTCATTCTTCATCCTATAAAGCATAAATGTTACCTTTGATTTATCAAAGTCCTCAATCTAGATGATCTCAGAGTAGGAAATACAAGCTTATCACGGAAAAGAGGATTTGCTTCAATAAGCTTTTTCAGCTCTACCAGCATTATGCTACGAGCTGTTTTAGTATCACCATACTTGGAAAGCTGCTCGTTTTCCCTGCATTCAGATCAAAAGACATATCAAATCATTTTCACTATTCAAAATGTTAAAAAGTTCCATGACAAGCAAGCATTGCCCCGAACTATCCCCCCTATGTGGTACATTTTCTTTCATTGCTCCATCAAGAAAGGCAAGAATTTTCCAAAAAAGTCAAAAGTATAATTTTACATAATCTCAAACAAGAAGATTTTTCAGATTGGCTTTTGTTGAATGTTTTCCAGCCCCAAAGCATTGGAATAAGCTAGTTGACCAAAATCTTCTGATTTACAAACAACTGAGCAATCAATGAATTTAAATTATCATGATAGATAGTTTGATAGAAACAAAATTGTTCAATAGCGTGTTATCCATCCAAACTTTCAAATAAAATCAATATGACTGAAGTGAAAATGACAATTACCTGAAATTTCCAAGAGTTAGAAGCTGGGTGATCTCTTTGTACAATTCTTCATTAAATGTGGAGAACACTTTCAAATCGGTAACTAAAATTTCAACCCCTTTTGCTTTGTCTTGCCTGACATCACATAACCGACAAAATCAAATATTCTTTTAGCTATAATCAACCATGATATGTATCCACAGATACCGACAATATCAACCATATACCTATCAAGTGCTTCAAGATATTTCTGCTTTCTGATTTCAAAGAATATCTTCATGGAATATCTATTGTCATCAACTTTGGTGAACCCTGACAAGTACTTTTCAACTTCATCCCACTCTCCAGCCTGAACTTTCTCCTCAAAGTACTTCGTATTGAAGAAGAATCCTGATTCTTTCTCAAGTCTGTGAAAAAAGAACATTTTGATTTGGGCAATGTTTTCATCGTGTTAAAACATGTTTACCTAAAACAGAAAATTTTCAAATTCTTGACTTCTAATATTTCAAACACAACAAAGAAAAGGTCCCTGTTCAAATAAACATAATCAAACATGTGCAAAGGTTTTATATTTTGACATATGGGCGTAATAGTTGAAATCCCTCTCTGATCTGGCACCATGAATGCGTCTCCAGCTGTATTAATTGAAGCTCTCGCATTTATCAAAATTTAGCCACAAAAGTCAGAAAATCCCAATTCCGATTCTAATTAAACCGCTACAAACTATCTTCATTACTCAAGCCCGCACAAACTGCTTCCTGCAAGTAACTTGCGAACAAGTCAAGTTTCCACACCGGAGAAACGTAACAACCTAAAGTACATTTCCACAACTCATTCCTCATCTTCGTAACTTCCATCTTGTCTAATATCCCTCCACAATCTAAACAACGATACAACTCACGAACTCTCACCATATACAGTTATCAGCTTTCACAAACACCGAAAACCACCAGCCAACTAAACCAAACAAGCGCTTGACTTCAACAAATTGAAATTACTATAACAAAACACATTTGCAGCTCAGCCACTTACCGATGAAAAGCAATAGACACAAACACAACTACACCCCCACATGCATGAACACAAGGACATACGTACAAAACGTAAATAAATACCAAGACAAAAAAATGAAGAGTTAAAAGAAGTTACTTGTGAACAGACTCCTTGAATTTTTCTTCTTCGAGGAACTGAAGTATGAGGAACACCAATTCTCTGCTCAGCGATGACATATCTAGAACTCTTCAATAACGAAACACCACCGATCCTGAACAGAAAAGAAGTGTTTTCTAATACAAGCAAAACAAAATCTAGCTTAAATCAGCAGAGCTCGGCCCCGAATCTGAGCTCAATTGGCCTAAGCTCCAAATCCAATGAGTATTAGGTTAGGGTTTGAGAGAGAAGAAAAAGATAAAAAAGAGAGAGAATAAGAGATGGTCTCGCTATCTTCGATGCGTTGTACAGGGGTTCTTGCTTGTTCCACTGGCCCTATCACTGATAAGTCACTTGCCATCCGATACGTACGCCTGCATGTACCCAGTGCTTATCAATTTATCATTGATAGGAAGCGCGAGGTTTGCGTCACGGATTCCAAACCACAGATTCAAATGTAACGAATATGCGCTACACAAGTCCATTCGTTGGTTGCTACTGTCGCTTTCACTTTTTCACTCTTCCCGGTAGCAAGTAGCAATATTTCATGTCGTTATAATCGCAGCTCGCGATATGTTCGGTTCCAGTCAGACGAATGGCACGGAATTGCACCAGTAAGTAGTAAATTGCTCGAGCAAAACCATATATAGTTGTTTTTTTTTTATTTCTTACCAAGTGTTACCGGAGAGTTCTAATCATAGGAAGATACTTTTAAATTATTTATACCTAAACTAAGTCTTGAGTCAAGTAGGTCACTTGCAGGAAGTAAAGCTTTGCCCTTAAATTTTAAACGGCTACATACATGAGGACGGTTCAAACTCGCGACTTTACTTAAGCCAGGAGAGGCTCCTAATAACAATTGTACTTTTGTAGTAACTAATATAATTGAATTTATATGCATACCATCCTAAGTCATGGTTCCCTAAAAATAATTCTACCTATTCAAATTCTTGATTTAGCTCTGCTTTTATTCAAAATTCAAAATATCAGGAGAGGAGACAATACTTGCTGTCTTATTCACCTATGCGCTTGGACCTCTACTAAAGTAGGAAATTTTGGCATTATGTTAGGGGCCCACTATTTCATACTTACGAACACGACTCATTTCTAGCCATCATGTTGTTTCCACGAGACAGACTCACAAATCACAAACTCCTTGGATGTTTGAATCACTCGTCATCGCCTACTTTCATATTAATCTATTTAGTTGCGTAAACATATTTTTAAGTATTAAAATTTTAGGTTCACTTTGCACAAGAAGTCCTAATAATTAACTAGGTTACCTTTCTCGCTTAATTTTGAGTTGTTAATACACTTATTAACTTATTTGAAATTAATATAATTTATAAATTATTGCATATATTTAATAACTGATCTAATGCAAATTTAAAAATTATGATTATAAATAAAAATATAATAAAATGTATCATAATCAATGTAAAAATGCATTAAAGGTTGTTTGGTTCTTAGGTTTGGAAATCAACCAATAGATATGGAATGAATACTGATGATTGGTTTTATGTTATGATTATAGGAGATATATGACTTTCGGGGAATCGTCCATACCTCGATATATTAGAGGAATAGGTTTTATTCTTGGTCTGCAGAAAGTGTCACCGGCGTGATAGCCTTTGTCACACCTATGACATACTTCTTTCTTTTTTTAATTATATTTTAATTAAAATATAATTAATTCAATATAATTAATCAAAAAATACTTAATTAGAATATAATTAATTACAATATAATTAATTAATTATATTTTCTCTTTTTAGCAATTAAATATAATTAATTAAAATATATTAAATTTTGATGTAAAACAAAATTTTTATAAATTTTTATTTTTCAATATTTTTAATAAATCAACCATTATCAATAGTAATGGTAATCATTCATTCCTCTTAACCAATCATCATAGTTATAATGATTATATCTATTCTCATTCTTCACTATATTTATTCTCATTCCTATTATCATTATCCCATATGAACCAACCGCCCCCTTAAATTTTATTATAGAGCATCTTACAAATTATTTAAAAACAAATTTTAGTGGTGATAACATATTTAATGAATGGAGAAAAAGGGTGAGATTCAAAATATTAAACATAGTGCAATAAGTTAAAAAAGAGAAACAATACCATGTTTCAACCTGTGATGGATTGTTGTATTCTCTCTCTAATGGTTGTCTTTCTCTACCTTCTCTATAAACCTAACCCCATGGTTGTTCCACCTTCTTCCTTCGATTGTGTTCCCCTTATTGAGTGCCTCACTAACCCCCTATCCACCTCATTTCCTTCTCTTCTCTTCTCGAGCTGCCTTTCATTTGGTTCGAACCAGGCTTTTTTCTTTTTAAGGTAGCTTGCCTTTGTTTCTTGCCTAGCCCGAGTCCTAACAGTTTATCATTATTGGTGAAATGTCATCTGAACTTTCCTCTTCCACCCCATTCGTTGCAACTATTCCAGTGTCGCTTTCGAAGTATGAGGATTTCCCTTCCCTTCCTTCCTTACAGTAAGCTAACCCTTTACCCCTGAAGGTTGAAAAACAATCATGGAGTAGAGTTGTTGGAGATCCAGACTTATCTGGAAAGCTTCACTTCATCTCTAGAATTAAGGAAAGTCCAATCTCTCCTCCTCCTGAAGTGTTACAAAGTGGTGTAACCAAATGGAGAGCTTCCTTGGTAGGCTCTTTCTTGGATAAGAGGATGCCTTTTCCAAGTGTTCAACATTAGGAGAATATGATCTGGAAGAAGTGGGGATTGCAAAGCACTTTGATAACCGAAGATGACCTCTTTATTTTTCAATTCTCCTCTAAAGAAATGGCAAGGAAGATCATGGATATAGGGCCCTGGCACATAAAAGGTAATCCTATCTTTATAAGAAAATGGGAGATTGGTTTTAAACTTGATAGATCAGAACTCAAAACTATTCCGAGATGGGTTAACTTCCATCGAATAGCTCTAGATTACTAGTCCTCCAACTGATTGAACTATTTAGCTAGTTACCTGGGGACTCTTATACCAGTGGATGATAATAATGCCAACATTAAAAGGTTGATATGCTAGAGTGTGCATAGAAGTTGAAACTAAAAAGATGATCCTTAAAAACATCCCTATTGTGAAGTTTAATGCTGATGGAAACCTAGTTGAGGACATGATGAAACTGTCATACCCCTGGAAAGCTCACCAGAAGGATACTAGTAATGTCTAGATCCCCAAGAGGAGTGAAACTGAGGCTCCAAGTACTGATGGGAAGTATAATGAAGAAAGGAATAAGGAATACCGTACAAGCACTTCAGGAAACATTCAATAAGTTGAAATATGAATTAACCAATCCCTCGTCTCAAATGCAAGATGTAAGGAGCAATAAGTGAAAGTTCCCAACTTACCAAGAGAGAAAGTCAGGAAGCTCTTAAAGAGAAAGAGATACCTAGAAAGGAGGAAGCAATTGACAATTCAAAACCAAATTGCAATGAGGAACAATGGGTAATGATTGCAAATGCTAAAGTTGAAGTGAATACTACAACAAGGAATCAGAAAGAAGAATGGCAAGATCCAAGTTCCAGTAATCGTAAATTAAGGAGAAGGACCAAGTCTAGAAACTCTTGATGGCTTGCACAATATGAAACGTACATAGATTTAATTGTCCAAACAAACAACTAGCTCTAAAGGATTACCTTATAGCTAGATAACCTTGATTGACATAATTTGTGAGTTAGTCAATTATGTAATAACCGTAAATACACGACATAGCTATAACTAGTACCGACAATTACAGGTCAATCCTACAAAGACTATGAATACTAATAATTACCCTTCCCCTATTATCTAACTTAAGGATTGTTTTTATATTTTTAATAAAAAGAAAATAAAAATTAAAACAATTAAAGAAATAGGAAATGATAATTAATGCAAAGACAATAGAATTCACTTAAAAAGTATTGTTATCAAAATTTAGTATCTAGGTTCGAATCCCCTTAAACCCTTAATAGATTTGATCTTTTATCATACAATTGCTTTGTTGATGTATTGGACCAGGAGACTCCTATGGTATGTTAATAGTTGACCTTGAGTCTATTAACAACTAATACTAAGATCTCTAACCGAATTACTTATGTTAAATCTTATAGGATTGTATTACTGATTTATGAGTCCCTTTATTAGGTTTGACCCTAATCTAGAAGATTTATGTCATCCTATCTCTAGGGTTGCAATCAACTCCTTCTAGATACGGCAAATCTATTCACACTAGAATTTCTCAATCTCTACGTATGAAATCATATTATGATATAATATTCTCAAGTTATTAGAACATAAATTAAACGCATAATCGTATCACAATATATAAAACAATCAACTGCATTAATAAAAGAATCAAATCATATCAAAGTATTCACATAAGGTTCATCTATCCTAAATACTAACTGGACGTTTAGTTATACATGATCGAATACACAAGAGTGCATTTAGAACAAGATATGGGCACTTCGAGTTTTTGGTGATGCCATTTGGGCTGACTAATGCCCCAACAGCTTTTATGGCGTTAATGAATAAGGTATTTCAACCTTATTTAGATCATTTTGTGATTGTTTTTATTAACGGAATTTTGGTGTATTCAAAGTGTAAGGAAGATCATTCTGAACATCTGAGATTAGTTCTACAAATAATGAGGGAGAAACATTTGTATGCCAAGTTCAGTAAGTGTAAATTTTGGCTTAATCAAGTAGTGTTCTTGGGTCATATTATGTCTGGACAAGAAATATAGGTAGACCCGAAGAAAATAGAAGTAGTGTTGAAATGGGAAGTTCCAAAAAATGTGACTGAAATTCAAAGTTTTCTTGGATTAGCTGGTTATTACAGAAGGTTTATCGAAGGGTTTTCACTGATCTCAGCCTCTTTGACAAAACTTTTGAAGAAGAATGTGCCTTTCAGATGGAATGGTGATTGTCAAAGGAGTTTTGAGAAGCTAAACTATCGGTTAACTACAGCACCGATATTGGCTATTCCATCTGAATCTGGAGTTTATGTTGTGTACAGTGATGCTTCACACTAGGGTTTAGGATGTGTAGTAATGCAGTATGGCAGAGTAATAACATACGCATCGAGACAGTTGAGGTATTACGAGTTTAATTACTCGGTATATGATTTAGAACTTGCTGTTGTAGTATTTGCTTTGAAGAATTGGAGACACTACTTATATGGTGAAACTTTTCAGGTATTTACTAATCATAAAAGTTTAAAATATTTGTTGAGTCAGAAGGTGTTGAATATGAGACAGAGGAGATGGATAGAATTGTTGAAAGATTATAATTGTATAATTGAGTATCATCCTGACAAAGCTAATGTGGTAGCTGATGTATTAAGCAAGAAGTCCAATAGCAGTATAGCTCAAGTACAGTTATCGATGTTACCGAGCTTGGTTCAATTGAGAGCACTGAATGTAGAATTAAATTTGGGGCAAAATGAAGCATTGATAGCTACATTGAAGTTGAGACCTGTATTGCAAGAAAGAATAAAAAAGGCTCAGAATAGAGATCCAGAATTGGTGAAGTTAATTGAGAAGTTAAAAGTGAATCTGGATTCTAAATTTGAATTGAAAGATGATACATTGTAGTTAAAGCAAAGAATATGTGTACCCGATGTTGATGATTTGA
Source organism: Erythroxylum roraimae (assembly GCA_027568915.1). Taxonomy (NCBI): domain Eukaryota; kingdom Viridiplantae; phylum Streptophyta; class Magnoliopsida; order Malpighiales; family Erythroxylaceae; genus Erythroxylum; species Erythroxylum roraimae. The sequence goes on from JAOSBL010000007.1 coordinate 4,905,350, forward strand.
GGAAAGAGATTCTGGAGGAAGCACATGTAGCAGCCTATGCTATGTATCCTGGTATGACCATGATGTATAACACGCTGAAACAACATTTTTGGTAGTCAGGGATGAAAAAGCAAGTGGCTGAATATGTGGCTAAGTGTTTGACTTGTCAACAGATAAAAGCTGAGCATCAGGCTCCGGTTGGTATATTACAGTCCTTGCCTATTCCGGAGTGGAAATAGGAGAGAATCACAATAGATTTTATTATGGGTTTGCCGAAGACTCTGAGGCAACATGATGTCATTTGGGTCATTATTGATAGATTGACCAAGTGGGCTCACTTATTGCCAGTGAGAGAGAATAGCTCACTATATCAGTTAGCTCGGAGATATGTAAATGAGATAGTGAGGTTACATGGAGTTGCAATATCCATTGTATTAGACAGGAATCCTAGATTTACCTCGAGATTTTGGGGTAGTCTACAGATAACATTGGGTACGAAGTTGAACTTCAGTACTGCATTTCATTCACAGACAGATGGACAGAGTGACAGAACGATTAAAACTGTTGAAGATATGCTAAAGGCTTGTGCATTGAAATTTCAAAGAGCATGGGATCAGTATGTGACTTTGATTGAATTTGCTTATAACTATCAGTATCACAGTAGCATTGGTATGGCACCGTATGAGGCACTATATGGCGAGAAGTGTCAATCACCTTTATGTTGGGATGAAGAGGTTTTAAGAATTATTGAAGGCCCAGAATTGATTCAGGATACTGTGGATAAATTGAAATTGATCTGAAGTAGAATTAAAGCGACACAAGATAGACAGAAGAGTTATACGAATCAGCACAAGAAGGACATGGAATATCAAGTTAGAGATAAAGTATTTCTGACAGTATCACCTTGGTGAGGAGTGCTTGGCGAGGAGTGCTAAGGTTCAGTAAAAAGGGCAAGTTAAGTCCTAGATACATTGGTCCTTATGAGATTATTAAGAGAGTTGGACCATTGGCTTATAAGTTAGCCTTACCGGATGAGATGTCTCAGATTCACAATGTGTTCCATGTCAGTATGCTTAGGAAATATCAATCTAATCCTACTTATATGTTTTACCGGTTCAGGAAGTTGAAATTGCAAGTAATTTGAGTTATATTGAAGAACCGATAAAGATAATTGGCTATTAGAATAAACAGCTGAGAACTGAGTGATGCCATTGGTGAAATTCCTTTGGAAGAATCATTTGAGTGAGGAAGCCATATGGGAAACGGAGGAGCACATGAGAAATCAGTACCCCTACCTATTTGACCAATCAGGTAAGAATTTCGATGACGAAATTTCTTAAAGGGAGGAGAATTGTAACATCCTGTTTTCTAGAACATGCTTAGGGTTTAGCCCTAGATTAAGTATTGCATATACATGCATAACATTAGCATTCATACACGAATTTATGTTTGTACACATGACAAAGATATGCACTCAATTGACTTATTCCGGGGTATGAAAAATGTTAAGTGATCATGATGTGAATTGTGATTTGGTATGTCTTAAATTTTGGTATGTTCGGATTTCAATTAGTAAATTAGAATTAAATGTTATAGATTGGGAAATTAACGAATTAAAATGTACATTTAGACTAGGACAAATGCCAAATGGTAGGATAAATTGATACATGAAAAATTTGGATGATTTAGCCTATAATTGAGTGACATTTGGCATAGTGAAATTAGTGACAAATGGACTAGTAATTAAATGACAATTGGATCAATTAGCATGTGACAAATGGACCAATTATTGTGTGACATGTGGACTATTTATAATGAGACATATGGACTAATTAATTGATGACATATGGCAGCATCTTGATGAGACAAATGTAATACATGCTTTAAGACATATGTCTTTGTAAGTTAGTGACACCTAGCATGTGAGGCAGCAAGTTTCTACAGCTGAGTTTCTGCTTCCTTTCTTGTTTCCTTCATCGAAATTGCTCCAGTTGTTCTCTGAAATTTGCTTGAACCCTAGCCAAGTTGTTGCATGAAACCTATACGTATATCCTTCACCAAATTGCCAGAAAACTAGCTGAATGTGATTATAAGTTTGTGTTGATTTTTGCTTGCTTGAAAGGACTAGTATAATATGGAGTTTTGAGCTGAATTGGAAGCCTAATAGGTAAGTAATAATCTGAGTTTTATGGCATGTCAAATGATATAAGAATAATTTTTGAATTGGATTTAAATGCATATGATATTGATGAAGAAGAATTGCTGGAATATGTTAGCTGTAGTGTTTTTACTAAACATGCATCGGTATTTTGGCTATAACTTGATCTTTAAACATCCAAATGAAATGATTTTAAGTTTACATTAAACTAGAGACATATGGCTATATTTTTCATGGGGAATCGAATTTTAATTTTATCTCTAAGAGTTTCAAAATTTGGCTTGAAGTTGAGTTTTTGGCTTTTGTCACAGTTTGGGAACAATCTATAGTATTGTAGGTATAACTTGCAGAATAGTGAACAAAATTGTATGAACTTTAGTTCATTAGAAACTTTAGACATAGGGGAACATTTGTTTAGAAGAATGTATTGCCTAATTACTTCATTTTCCTTGTCAAAATAGCCATGAAAAATTGACCCGAAATATTATTTTGAGAAAAACTAAAATGATGCTTGAATAAATGTGCATGATCGTGACAGAAAGGGAACACTAGAGGGCTGCACGATCGTGACAATGAAGGTGCACTGTTGTTTGACAGCTTTGAACACCCTTCACTCTTTTGACTGTAACTTCTTCTACGGACCTCCAATTGACTTGAAATTTGAACCACAAGCTCCTCACACATTATCCTTCCTCTCTACCAAAGTTTATTGTCATCTGAATTCAACGATTGATTGATGATGTTATAATAATCATGTGTATTGAGCTATGAACCTTAGTGCATGATTGAGTGATGAACTTAGAATAAATTTGTATTATTAAGGTGTAAACCTAAGTTCAAATTAGACATATGTGAGTTTTAAAGTATGAATTATATGAGTTTTGAAGTATGAATGATCATGAGATGTGAATAAATGAAACATAATCGGAATAGTCATTGGGCATGCATTGAACATGACATATGTATATATGTGTACAAATGAATAAGTATTTGATTGATCGACTTTGTAATGTGAATTGTGTGTGAATTGTATGATTTTAGACGCTCAAGTCGGATGCCATTCGAACATTATCGGATCATCCAGGCAATATCATAGATTGGAGCGTACTATGAATCAACCTAGATGATCTTCCTAGGATTGACTTATTCTGTTTAACTTCCAATTATTATACTGTTTGTGCTTTGTTTATGAATTCCATACTTTAATGGTCCAAGGAGTTTGATATTCGGGAATGAAATTGGAAGTGTTCTGTTTGCATTTGAATTCTGAATAATATCTGCATACTCAAGAAAAAGTTGAATGCCAGACTTAGGTCCGAATAATATGAGATTTTGTCTGTGCATTATAAGTGAATGCTATACATAACATATAAGTGAATGCTATACATGACATATTCCGTTATTTGATACATTTTATAAAATGCATGTTTAGATAAAGGCATTGTGATCAGAGCAGCCAGTCTGAAAGAACTTTAAGCTCAGAATTTTGCACGTAGAGCTTTGCTCCGTAATTTCTGCATCTAATTGAGCCTAATGGGTCAGTATCTGTATCTTTATCTGAAAGGCACTCAGTCATATCAAATAATAATGAATCTGGAGTCTCATATGCATCTGCATTTATATACTTATGATTATGACATATATGATCATGAAATCTTTTCTGAAATTGTGATGATAAAGTGATATGCCATGATAATGTGATTGATTGGGTTATTCAAGTTCTAAATGAATGTTTGTGAAATTGGTTGGTTGTGTGATATTTGTGTATTTGACCTCAATGAGATCATCAATGATGGTTCACTCATTGAGTTCATAAAATTCATCAAAAATTATAACGTGACTTTTCAGGTACGAGACAGGAGACTTAGTTTCTAAGATTTTCTAGAGGTACATTTTGGATTAAGATATAACTCAAAGGTCTGTCAGCTAACGTTAGAGAAGTTATAGATTGTATTTTGTAGTTTCTATGTCATATAGAACTTTTGTATAAGGGTTTGTAAATACTTATTTCAATGACTATAATGTAAACTTTTGTCAATGAATGAAATGAAGTGTTAAAGTTTTAAATATTGTATATTCTTTATGATGTCATTTAAGAGATTATGTTTGCTCTAACATACTATTGTCATAGGATATATACTTGAATGTCTTTTGAATGTTCGGGTATATACTCTATCGTAGTGGGATGTTATAATTACATATATTTAAAAAATTAAATTAATAAATAATAATTATGGATAATCACTACTTACCAACTACCTAATTAAACCCTTAAGACTTGCATCGAGATTAACCTTTAGCATTATCACTTATTTAATTACAAGCTAAGCCTCTAGATTTATCATGAAAATAATGATAACAAATTATTAAAGAGTTGGTGAAAAAGGCCTTCAGTAGTTTTGCTGCTGATTCTTAGCTTCTAAGAACTAAATTTTTGATCGTCGTAATAACAAATTATTAAAAGAGCTGCTCAAACCGGCCTTCAGCTCTTCTCGTTCTGCTGTTGGACCACTCATGATAGATTGTTGCAAGGACACAAGTACCACGTCAAGCATGCTTGAACAGCTTCATGCTAAGCCAGTGGAAATATACAGCAATGACTGTGATCGGAAGTGTCAAGGGCACTAAAAAGCAGTAATACCTGATATTCAAGAGAGGCGGCCACATCAGGAAACTAGACAAAAACTATGAAGAGATGTTTTCATTTAATACTACTAAAGAAACATATGCAACTCGATCCTTACCAGTTACATCAACAATGCATCAACACATGAAGGGGTAAATTACTTCTAAGGTCCAAAGAGTTTGACCATTGTTAAGTAGCTTTGTGTGTTTTGCATTAGATATAAGATACTTGATAGTGTTATTTTGTAAAATTGGTAGCATAATACTACAGTTATAATAAATTAACAATTAGTTAATTATATTTTGACATAATTGATTAAAATTATAATTAAACTACTAAAGATTTTTAGTTAGTAGCATGTTATCAAATTAGTCACTTAAATAATAACGACAATACTCAGTAGAAATCCGCTGAGATGCGGGTTTTGAAAAGATCCAGTAGTACTTAACCTTACCCCTAACTAGTAGAAATGTTATTTCCAAACAATTAACTAGAAAGTTGATAAGTTAAACATTATTTAATATAACGATTTTTATTTATATAAAATTTAATAATATATAATATTTACTAAATTATAAATAAATTCTTATCATTATCACATATTAATTATATTGTTGTTGCTAAATCATGTCTATATGTACTATTTTATAATACTAAGAATCAACTTATAAACATCAAAATATTATTATTAATTATGTTTATAAAGATTATTTTGTAAATAAATATTAATATTAATATTAAAAATCAAAACTTAGCCCTACTCCTATAGAAAGAAATCAAAATTCGGGCTTTTATACCTGAGCCCTAATTCTAAAGGATCTTACCAATAAGCGAATTCGACATATCAACTCCCATCATAGAGGAACAGCTTTTCCAATCAAAACAATGATCTTGATACTTGCTAGATTCAAGTAAAACAATTGCATAATACGAGTAATACTTGAAATGGCAAGATTAATACCTATCATTTTGAATAGCAGAGACGATGGGGTTATCGGAAGATGGGAGAAGCTTCGATATGATTGCGGCGAAAACGAAACCAATAAAACAAACTAACCCAACGACGATGAGGAACCAACTCCATAAAGTTGTCACCTTGGTGTAGTTCAACTGAGAGGCAGGAGCCATTGGTCCAAAGAGAGGGCGATATGGATGAACCAGGACAATCAAAGTCAAAGCTTCACTTGGTAGAATAAAGACTGGAGTCACACTACCTCTACCTTTACATAAGATTGTTTTTTAAGGAAAGACTTCAAATTTCTCTTTCCGCGTCGAGAGAAGTTAATAACTGAAGTTGGCCTGGCCCAACTCTATATTCAAGTTTCAACAGTGTATCGAACCTCTTGCTTTATGGCAGCCCAGAATAGAAACCTAATGTGAGGAGAAAGGAGGAACCAAAGAACGACTGTACAAAGCCGAGGGGGATTCATTGGCTTCGGTTTGCAAATGAGCACAAGGTGGGTTATCTTGTATGAAATTATAATCCGTTTCTTTCTACTGTTCCTTGTAAAGTTTTTGTATCTTTCCATCATTTTTGTTGTGCGAGGGTTTCAGTTCAGTTTTGTATTGGATACGCTATAGTATATGAAATGGTCATCCTTTATTATCAAGTTTAAGTATCATTTATTTTCAGAATGCAATTCCTCTGCTGCCGGTACAGATACAGAAATTGAGTTCATGTTCAACCTTCAAAATTGAAATTGCTTCCTTTCTTTTGCCGTCCTTTTGTTTTCTCTGATTGTTTAGTTCTGTCCAGGCTGGGTTTACCTTTTCTTAAAGAGTAAATAGATCCGACTTCTATAAAAGTTGGGCTTTAAAAGTTAATGTTTTATTTTCTTCTATCAAGAAGTTTGGACGCCTTCTTCATTATTCTGGTTCTATTTTCAGTCAATTACTATATGTGTAGGCAGTTTCGTATTTTCTGTGCTTTCATCACTGAACCAATCGCTCCCATTTGATTAATTTTGGATGGACGTCTACTCGTATCTTTGCATAATTTGTCCCTTATATGCAGCTAGAATTTGTACTTCTGATGGGAATTTGGTAACTTTGATGGCAAGCCTTGCAACTGAATCTGATGCAGTGGTGACTTTTGTTGTCCATAGGATAACTAGATGATCTCGGTTTCATATTGAAATTTGAATAAGAAAGAATGGTGTGAAGATATGATTGATTATCAATCAAATCTTTAAATGAGATAATTGTCAAACTTAGTTGGCTGTCAAACTTGGTAGACAAATTAGGCACCGATTTTTTGATGCCTAATATGCCAAATGGATGGTTGGCCAAATTGGCCAACCATATCTGCCTTCTCCTGCTTATAAATAGGC
>JAOSBL010000007.1:4912542-4927103 GCA_027568915.1 Erythroxylum roraimae
GTAGACAAATTAGGCACCGATTTTTTGATGCCTAATATGCCAAATGGGTGGTTGGCCAAATTGGCCAACCATATCTGCCTTCTCCTGCTTATAAATAGGCATGATATGAATCAAGAGCAGAAAGCAAGCAAAAGAGAAAAAGAGATTGAGGTCTGAGAGAAAAGAGAGAGAAAGAGAGATATTAAAATATGTTGTATATTTTTGGTCTAATTTTTCCTTGTAATTCTCTAGTTTTTCTCAGTAGTAAAAGTTTTCTATCCTTGCCTATGATTTTTACCCTAATTTGGGAGTTTTTCACGTAAAATCTATGTGTTCATTACTATTCCCTCAGCGCTATTTAGCTGCGAATTTGCCAGCCTATCTTCCTTATTTTTGCGCCGACTCTCTTCTTTTAGAATAGCAACTGTAATATTGTCGAAGACTAGAGTGTCTGTGTTGTTTGTTAAATTGATGATGAGTTGATCATACGAATTTGGTAGACTTTGGAGTAGAAGTTTCGCACATTCACTTATCTCTATTGTATGCCCTAATGATGGGAGTTGAAAAAATAGAGCATTTACAGTATTTAAGTGCTCCGTCACCGAAGTGAATTCCACCATGCTTAAAGTGTATAGTTTCCTCTTCAGAAAATTTTTGTTGTGGAGTGATTTGGCCTCATACAATTTTGTGAGGAAACTATACACTTTACCCATGGCGGAATCCACTTCGGCGACGGAGCACTTAAATACTTTAAATACTCTATTTTCTTAACTCATATTATTGGGGCATACAATAGAGATAAGCGAACGTGCAGAACTTCTGCTCCAAACTCTACTAGATTCGTATGATTAACTCATCATCAATTTAACAAACATCACAGACACTCTAGTCTTTGATAATATTGCAATTGCTATTCTGCAAGAAGAGAGTCGACGCAAAAGTAAGGAAGACAGGCTGACAAATTCACAGCTAAATAGGGCTGAGAGAATAGTAATGAACACACAAATTTTACGTAGAAAACCCTCAAATTAGGGTAAAAAACACGTGCAAGGATAGAAGACTTTTACTACTGAGAAAAACTGGAGAATTATAAGGAAAAATTAAACCAAAAATATACATTATATTTTTGTATCTCTCTCACCTCAATTTCTTTTTCTCTTATGCTTGCTTTATGCTCTTGGTTCATATCCTGCCTATTTATAGGTAAGAGAAGGCAGATATGGTTGGCCAACCATACTTTTGGCATATTAGGTACCAAAAAAATCGGTGCCTAACTTGCCTACTAAGCTTGACAGCCAACCAAGTTTGACAATTCTCTCACTTGAGGATTTGATTGATAATCAATCATATCTTCACACCATTCTTTCTACCTTGCCGCTTCATGTTGCTTGCGTATCTGTCAGGCGACACGAGGATTGACACAACATAAACTTGTCACCATTGATTGCTTTTGTCATAAAATCTGCTAGGTTATTCATTGTATAAATTTTCTGCATGTCCACCGTTCCTTCTTTCACTTGGGCTACATTCCATTAATTGGTAGGCAAGTTAGGCAACGATTTTTTGGTGCCTAATATGCCAAAAGTATGGTTGGCCAAATTGGCCAACCATATCTGCCTTCTCCTGCTTATTTATATGAACCAAGAGCAAAAAGCAAGCAGAAGGGAAAAGGGATTGAGGTGAGAGAGAAAAGAGAGATACAAAAATATTTTGTATATTTTTGTTCTAGTTTTTCCTTGTAATTCTCCAGTTTTTCTCAGTATAAAAAGTCTTCTATACTTGCCCGTAGTTTTTGCCCTAATTTAGGAGGTTTTTATGTAAAATCTGCGTGTTCATTACTATTCCCTCAGCTCTATTTAGCTGTGAACTTGCTCTAATCCGATTGATTTTCACAGTAACTTTAGTAGACCTGCGTCCATCGTCTCCTTTTCTCCACCAAGGAGGCTCACTTGGAGTCTTTGGAAAGTAAGGCTTTTGACTTCTGCCCTTCAAAGCTAGTTTTCTTTTTTGATGCTTGTGTATGTATGTGGCTGCTTTGTCTTTTGTTTCCAAAGATATGAATAACAATGATCTGGTTTCTCATTGAAACGTTTGCATTTATGTCAAGTAATCTAGCAAAGCTGTATTATAACAATCAAATCCCTCAAAAGTATAATTATCTCCTAGTCGATAGCTCAGTGTTTGCTGGAGAATTTTTAGCTTTGGCATTTTGTTGAGCTTGAGAAAAATGTTACATTAAAGTTGAAAGTGAAGGCAACAATAGTTGTAGTCTTTTTATCTTTTTGGCAAAGACTGTTTTAGAGCTTATAAGTGTGCCATAAAGAACCCAGGTTGTTGAGTGACAATACTGCAAATTAGCGAAAGAGAAGTTGTGAGGAAAATAGAAGCAGACTTGGAAGATTGTTGTTAGAGACGAGAAGGGATTTGGGAAGTATTAAAAATGAGAAGGGATTCAGGCTTACTTCAAAATTGTCCTTTAAAAGATGCTTCTCCCTTTATTTACCAATGCAATATTGATTGATCCTCTAGGGAGGTCAATATAAATTTACTGCAAGTGAATGACGTAAATTATAGCTAGCATAGACAAGCATGAGTCGATTCCACGAATACGGTAATTATTAATAGTTACCCTTTTTCTATTATTTAGCATAAAAATCAGATTTGTGGTTTTTAATTAAAAAAAGTTAAACAAATATACTAAATTAAGATTAAACAATTTTGCCTAAGGACAAGTAGAATACGAAAAAAAATCAATATCAAATTGTTGTGTCTAGGTGATAAATTTCCCTAAAAATCATTAAATTATTAACCTTTTATCATTCAATTATATTATTGATTATTGTACCGTAAAAATTTATATTATATATTAATAGTTCTCTCGAGACCATTAACAATTAATTCATTATTTGATTAACATAATTATTTCTAGTTAAAATCCATAAAATTGCATTATCGATTTATAAATTTTGTTATTAAGTTTGACCCTAATTCATAATATTTATGTTGAATATCTCTAGGTTTGCATGTAACTCCTTCCAATTACGGTATTTCTATTCATACAAGAGGATTTCTCAGTCTCATTCATATGAAATCGAATCATGCACTAATATTTTGGATATATTAGTATAAGAATAAAACACATAATTGAATTGTAGTAAATCATTCAATATAATTACTTTAAACAAAAGATTAAAACATATTATTATCCCAAACTAGGATTCATACACCTAGACACAACACGTTTAGTTACTAATCATAGAAAGCGAAATAAAAAATAAACATGGAGAAAAGCTAATAGAAAATAAAGAGATCATATTTTTAAATCTCCCTTTCTTTTCTATTAAATCTTTTTGTAAGTTGGATTTAATGTAGATATCTACTAGATCTCTTGATGTATTCTTCGTATTTTCCTCGTCCCTTGATCAAAATCATCACCTCTCTGAGTGTCTTATGTCTCAAAACTACTGTAAAACTTGGCTCTTGTTATAATGCATTTTGTGTTAGGTTTCAGATAGTTTTTGTTCAATTTTTAGTCTTTTCTGATCTATCTGTTCAAGATTGTTTTCAGGATTTTGTGTTTAGGTTAAGCTTTAAGAACTTAAGGAGAAGACTTTGAAAAGATCATAGATAGACAAAGAGTATGGCCAATTGGACTAAACTTGGTTGTGCCTTCTTTTTGGAGAACGTAATAGAAGCAACAGAAGACAGACCAAGACACGGCTTGGCAACATGGCCATGTCGATAATCTGAGCATTTTGGTTATCTATGATTTTTAGCATAGATGGAGAATCCAAATCTAAACGTGGTCTTCAGAGATTATTTAAAGGACATCTCAAGATTTTAAGGAAGCCCAGATGTATAGCTATTCGAATTCGTTTGGACCAACAACCGTTTGTCTAAAGTAAAACTTATTTCTGCAGAATTGATAGCCTGACCACTGGAGTTTTACATGGACATATATGAGGCTTATGAGATTCAAATGAAGTGATTCAAAAGCTCAAATTCAAGCCAATATCTTGGGCCATAATTTCTATGTAAAACTCGAGGCCCAAAAGTACTATTTTAAAGGGCTAAAAAGGTTGAGAATGAGATACGAAATTTGTCTCGACTTGGTCTGACCTTCCCTTGGTTTTTGGCCCATAACTTTAGCTATTAGGTTTTGTTTTAAGCAAAAGAAGATCCTTTGGAAGGCTGAGAAGTGGAGCCGCAATTTATGTGAGGAGATCGTGACCTAAATATGAAGACATCGAGGTCAGAAAGAGGGTAGAAGTATCGGGATGGAAATAGAGTTCCAAATGTAGTTTAGAACAATAGACGCGGGGATGCACGAGATAGGAGAGATTTTTTCACTCTTTCTGATTTACTTTTTGTTAAAACACTGATCTTTGTGAACAACGTAGAGAGAATCAATTTAGTTTTCTCATCAACTTTGATTGAGAAGCTATTGCGTATAGTGATGGTGAGGGCACTAGAGTAACAAAGATTTGAGGCGATCATACGCCTCAGGGAATGATTCACCATTCATTTGAATAAATGTTGAAATGTTCCCCTAGAGCTCTGTAGTTTTATGATGTGAGTAGAACTTGCTCATAAACTTATTATAGACCTCTGTCTATGTTGTCAAAGAATTCTTCGGTAAGGTCATCAAACATCCTTTAGCCTTGTCCTTTAAGGTGTAAGGAAAGCATCTCATCTTTAACTCGTCTTCTGACAACCCTTGCAATGGAAATGTGTGGAGCGTGGTGTAGAAATCACGAATGAAGTGAAGAGGATCTTCATTCAGTACTCTACGAAAAGATGACAGTATGTTGTAGTGAGTATTCTTCAGCTCATAATTGCTCGCTACAAGAAGTGGTTGTCCCAATGATCGGCTGAGCATATTCCTTCATAGGTTGTGCTGCTTCGTCAGCCATGGTTGCTCTTTTTATTTTTTCTTCGCTCTTCTTCCAATTCTAAGTTCAGTTCCTCTTCCACTCTTTCTCGATTTCTTTCCTCTACTCTTGGTAGTCTATGAATGTTATCAACTTAAGGAACGAATTTGTTTCCTAGGGACCTACGCCCTTGCATAAAACACCTAAAAGCAATTTAAGAGGAAACAAGCAAACAAATTAAATAAAAAAATCAATTTATTACTAGTAACAAACTTCTTTAGTAATGACACCAAAAACTTGTTGCGCTTTACTTAACACTACCTAAACGCGTCACTCACAAGTATACGAGGTTCCTATAGTATATGGTTGACACCCCAAGGTCGTCTCACAAGGAAGTCGGTAATTGTAATTACTTGATTAAAAACAAGAAATTAAAGAATCAAATTCAAGAAGGTATAGAGGTTGTGAAATTATGAAATTAAACCAAATGAATGAATTGCAATAACTGATATAAACCTTTCAAAGATAACCTAGGGTTTGCACTACTATCTAATTTCAAGCCTAAATTCTTAAATTTCCCATTAATATAATTTGCAGCTTTATTCTCTCTTTAATCAAATTAGCAACTATCAATTTAATAGTTCTCATATTCATAAACTAATAATTACCTTACTGTTTGTGTGAGATCTTACATCGGTTGGAAAGGAGAACGAAGTATGCCTTATAATGGTAAAAATACCTCTCCCTCTAAGACGCGTTTTTCCAAGGATGAGAAAAGCAAAACTGTGAGGGTGTTGGCTCAAAGGGCAACCCAAAGCGGACAATATATGTGGGCGAGTAGTCTGGGTTATTACAAATGATATCAGAGCCAGTTCCCAAACCGTTGTGCCAGCTAGGCTCGGCCCTAAGGGGGTGGAGAGTGTGAGATCCCACATCGGTTGGAGAGGAGAACGAAGTATGTTTTATAAGGGTATAGATACCTCTCCCTCTAAAACGCGTCTTCCTAAGGGTGGAAAGAGCAAAACCGTGAGGAGTTTGACCTAAGGGATAATCCAAAGCGGACAATATTTGTGGGCTGGTGGTCTGGGATGTTACAGTTTGAAGTTATGAATTAAGCAAATATTTATAATTCATTCTTAGGGTAATTGATTGTTTAGTTCCAATATCAAGTTTCATCTTTCGATTCTTCACTCAATATCTTAAAACTAATAGGTGGCCAATATATTAACCTAGCATTCAACATAACACAATCACTCCAAGCAAGATAAATATTAATGAGAATTATCAAATTAAGACATTCAATTAAATCTAGATATAAACCTTAGGTAAGAATAATTTAGCTCATCATCAAAATGAAAATAATACTCATATCAATTGAATTCAAACCAGTAAATCCCATTGTATAAGAAAGAAATTGAAACAAGAAAAATATGAAATCAAACAAAATGAATAAAGAACAAAAGAACCCTTGAATGATGACTCGGAGTGAAACTCTCGTTTGCTTTCTCCAGCTGTCAATTAATGTTGATGACAAAACTATATTGATTCTCCCTAAGTTGTTCACAAAGTTCGGTGTTTTAAAAAAAAGTAAATCAGAAAGAATGAAAAAATATCTCTTATTCTGTGTGTCCCCACGTCTGCTCTCCTAAACTATGTCTGAGACTCTATTTTCGCCTTGATATTTATCTCCTCTTTCTAACCTCGATATCTTCATATTTAGGTCACGATCCCTTCACATAAGTTGTGGCTCTGTTTCTTAGGTTTCCAACTGATCCTCTTTTGCTTAAAAACAAAGCCTTGTAGCTAAAGTTATGGGCCAAAAACTAATTCTCAGCCTTTTTAGCCCCTCAAAAAAGCACTTTTGGGCCTCGAGTTTTACATAGGAATTATGACCTAAGATGTTGGCTTGAATTTAAGCTTTTGAATCACCTCATTTAGATCTCATAAGCCTCAGATATGTCTATGTAAAGCTCCAATGGTCAGGCTGCTAATTTTGCAGAAAAAAGTTTTACTTTGAACAAATGGTTGCTGGTTCAAATGAATCCGAATAAACCAATTTCCTTTTTTTTGTTTAATAAAATTTTGAGTAAAATTTGATTTAGAATAGGTGCTTTGATTTGTTAATTGTTTTTTATGAGATGCAGGCACAGTTAAATGAAAAAGGAGTTTTATTGTATTTGGCAGAGGCAAATACAGGGAGTTGCCTTGGCCGTGCCTTAAACTAGATTGGTCGTGTCCTTGCCTACCTTGGCTATGCTTAATCAGCTTCTTTAACCAAATATGAGATCAAAGCCTATAAACTTGGTCGTGCCCACTCTATTAATGTCGTGTACCTCACAAAAGCCCTACACCAAATTTGCCCTACCTTTATGTGTTTGTGGCAAGACAGTTGGAAGTAAGACTTTGTATCGAACTATGCAACGATAGAAATCTAGTGCTGCTTAACTCTCATTATTTCCTTTCCTATCTATGCATGACCACATTGAGGACAATGTGATTTTAAAGTGTAGGGTACGGGTTTTGTTTTCAACTTGTTTTGTTTACTAATTTGTTTAATGTTTACAAGGTTTTGTTTTCTTGTTTTTCAAATTGTTTAATGATTTAATTTTTTTAATCAAATTCTTGATAGATGACCTTAAAAATTTTTAAAGCAAAAGTTTGATAATTGAATGGAATGAATACTAATTATTAATTTGGATGGTCATTCTTTTGCATTACCTTAAAACAATCAGTGAGAATTTAAGCTTTAAAGATTGAATGTCAAATGGTTGTCACATGAAAATTGCGATAGAGCATTAAAATGATTAAAGCAACAAGGTTTAACCACTTAACTTAAAATGCCAACCTTTTATACATCTCTATTGAGCCAATTTTGAGCCTTTTTTTCATGTTCTTTCTTTTACACAATATTATGAGCCATAGACTGTTTTATCATTTTTCTCTCAATTGTTTGCCCATCCATTAGGAAGAAGAGTATTTGAGGAATTTAGTGATTGAGTCATTGTGTAAATTAAAGTGTGGGGTTAATTTGGTTATCCATGTTTGGGGTTGAAATTTCTTTTGAATAGAGTACCTTTATTGCAATTATGAGTCCTTTCTTGTTAAAAAGAAGTATCAAAGAAAAGAAAGTTGTTGTTTCACACAGCTAGGTGACAATAAGCTTAGTTGTGGTTTTTGCAATAATATTTTTTTAAAAATGAATATATAAAAACAAGAAAGAAAATAATACGAGAGAGACCCAATCCTTAAATTAAAGGGTATTATAGTAAAAGGTTGAAGATGTTTGAAAAAAAAATTGTGTTTGAGATTTGTGAAGTAGTAGTTATGCTTAATTGCTTGATTCTTGTAATTGTATTTAACGACTAACTCACTTTTTCAAATGACATATCTTTATCCTAACCTCGTTATAACCAAATGAAAAGACCTCCTGATTGATGCTTGATTGTGGTTAAATGACGGAGATTTGATTAATAAGCAAGTTTATGGAGATATACTCTTATTAAATGTAAAGAGTGTAAACACTTCTACGATCAAACACTTGACAGATGTTGTGAGGAAGTGACATTTGTGGGTATGCATGGAAGAGCTATTGGATTGCATTAGTATAAGTTTTGTTTGATTTGAGAATAATTGTGAAAATTATTGAATGGTTAGTCTTGATTTTATTGGATGATTTTAGAACTTGATAAAATTCTCTCTTGTTTGTTAAAATCTATTGTATGACTCTGATTGTAACATGGCCTGTTATAATTGCCCCGGTGGAACGTCCATGTCCCTCATTGGATGCTATGACATCCCACTCCCACTAATGGAATATTGGCACCGAAAATATGACCTTTTCAAGCACTTGTGGTGACTCAATCTACCATTTGTTCAAAATCGTTGTCCATCACCTGTAGCTACCCAATTTAAAAGCTGGGCCTTTAGGTTGCGTCATGAACATCATAATAGCGGATTATTATAACAGTTTGACAGAAATGACTTTCAGTCTGCAACCACCAATGGGAAAACGAGAAGCACGAGTTGACGCACTTTCCTAAAAGCTCGTATATATACACATGTCAGTGTCTTGTACACCGTCCCACACAGGCTTGTTCACTGTTGCGCGGCATATTTGCTGGGGCATTGATCCCCACTTTATCCTGGCCCCATGCAACACCGACTTAATTAATTCATCTAAGTGGTTATTGAATGCTCGAATACCCTGTTTGGTAAGTTAATACTCGTACGGGACATTGACTAGAAACGTTCCCGCATTTATAACCAGAATTAACCGAGATTAACGGTAACTAAAAATTTTTATTTCCTAATTAATTATTTATACAACAAATTTGCGATTGTTATGGTGACGGTATGTTATATGGATTCAACTATATAAAGAATTTGATATGGTACATGCCAAATGTTGTCTTAAACTTGTGTGGAGCTTTAATGAAATTGAGTAAGTGTCTGTGTTTGATGGATTTTTGGAAAGTCAATAAGCACTTTTTTGTACTACAAAAGCCCTTTTAAAGAAAAATAGGTATTTGGTTGTAAACTAAAAACACTTCTTGAATAGATATGATTTTTTGGACAGCTTTTTAAAAAGTTCAAATTCGGAGTTTCTTAAAAAAATATTTTTCGGGTAGATTTTTCAAATAAATGAGTCTATTTTTTATCACTTTTGTCCTTATATTTTACACATAATTTTCAAAATACCTACAAATTCATCTTAACGGTTATCTTGTAAACTCATCTTCTCTAATTTATTGTAAATCTTCTTGTATTACAATAAAATCTATAATTTATTATGTATTTAACTATTTACTCAACTTAGAATATTTATTTTGAGATTTATATAATATTATTTGACTTGTTATATATTTTAATATTTATTTTTATTAGTTTTACTTATGTTATAATTCATATAAAAGATTTGGCTAGATATATTTTTATTTATGTTTCATATGATTTAAAATTATATATTAATTAATATATTGTACTTTGCATATTGTTTAATATACTTTAAATAATATTTATATATATAAATAATTTTTATTATAAAATAAAATATAGTTAAAATTAAAAAGTATTTTTTTTTATTTTTATGTTGCCAAGCTCTTTCAAAAAAGCTCTTTTTTAATTGACAGCTAAACAGTTAACTAACTTCTTAGAAATTTTTTTCTAAAAAAAGATCTACCGTACAAAAATTATACCAACAAATATTCTACTAATATAATCCTAACTAAACAAAAGCTAAGTCGTGCTAACTAATGCCAGTTGGGTTGACTTAGTTTGCCTACAAGTTGAGTTGATTCAATCTTTAGTTTACCTAAAAATAAAAAGCGCAGGTTAACCCAGAGAAAGAGAGATGCCAACATCATTAGCAAGGTGAAACGTTACCGGCCACGTCTGTGAAAGAAAAACGTTGTGACATTAGCACGTGGGTCTTGAGTCCTCAAAGTCTTTGCCTCTCTGTCTCTGTGAACAGGGAGACTGAGGCTGCTGGTGGGTATGGGACTCTTTCAGTCAGCCCAAAGAATGTATAAGGTTCCTGAACATACTAGACAGAGAGCAGTTCTGCCTCTGTAGAAAAACCACGAGATAAATTCAAAATGAACGGTAGAAAAACCACGAGATAAATTCAAAATGAACGGTTGAAAAACAGTTTTGATGAGACACCCGAGTCCTTTCAGGCAAGTTCAATTATGATAAAAATAATTGATCATCCCTATCATTGACATTGAGATTGTCCATTCAAGTTCAAATTAAAATTCACCACGTGTTTGCTTACTTTTATTTATCAGTTGCTTAATGGATCTCGTGTCGTATGAATAATATACAGCTATGTTTTAATAATATATATATATATATATACACAAGAAAGAAAGAGTGACTGTCAACAGGAAGCCTTTGGGTAAAATGCTCGCAACGCAACCACACAACAAAATTCCTCGTTCCCTGTCTCCTTCTTACATACACTATGGCTGCTTCTCTCTCTCTTCAAGCTTTTTCCATCAGATTCCCGAACTCTGATTTATTTTCCTCCAAGGTGTCGTGGCATCATCTTCTTTCGTTAAATAGTTTACCTTTCTTGTTCTTTTCAACAAGTTATGAATTAGATAAAGCTTTCTCTTTTTCTACGCTATTCATGTTGCTTTCTTAGCTTGTTATATATAGATATGTATAGGAAACCATCATCTGAGCTGTTCTTTACCCCTTTCTGGCAAAACTTTTGTTTTGATTTGTTGGGTTTCTGGGAAAGTTTTCCAAACTGAGCTTTCTCAAAGTTTCTCTTCGTGCAAGTTGTTATTACTTGTACTTAAACAGGTTGTTGTTTCTTAACGATGTAAATTCTTGAACCAGGGCTTTCAACCATATTCTTTCCGATGGTATATTTCACAAGTAATAATAGAACAGAGCAGGATAACGTTTTGTCCCTTAAAGAGATTGTGCGCATAAATTAGAATTCAGATGGAAACGATGGTTTCGTTTTCTATAAACTGACACTACTCCATTTCGTGTCTTCAGTTCCTAACAAATGTAGAAGAAAGGGTCAAACCTTTGTTTGATTTATAGGTGAAATGGACTAAAAACATCAAAAAGAAAAAACAAATGGAAGAATTGAACTGTTCATTGATAATCTGAGCTGAACTGAGCCAAAGGGTTGGTGATTCTACCACGTTGGGTGTAATTTGTTGGCTATGGTTACTTCATTGTTGCTTATCTATAAAATTTCAGATGGGATTTTGGAAATCCATGTCAGATTGGATTTTCACTGTGATTTTTCTCAGATTCACAGACTTGCAGACTGTTATTAAATTGGGATTTCAACTTTCTGACTCAGACAATGTCCTTTCCTTCCGTTTCCCGTATGAAATCGAATCATAAAGCAACTTTTGGCACTCAGGAAATTATAGTTCTAAAAAGCCTGCAAAAGGCTTCTTTTCTTGAGAATCCTGTAAAGTTTTTTGTTTTTAGAATTGTTGTTCTTATGTGTTGTTTATTTTTACGTTGGAACTTTCAGGCTTTTGAATCTACAAAAGCATAGAAACACTCTATATCTCGGTGGGTGTGGTGGCCATTGAAGTGAAATAGTGAACATTACACAATGGGGCGCATATCCTCCATGTTCAGTGGATTGTTGTCTTTAAGGAAAGGGAAGTATAAGGACAGTTGTGATGGAAGGGAGGCCGTGGAAGCAATGGTGAAAGAAGCAAAGAAAAATGACTTGTTATTGCGATCTTCTGGCTTTGTGAACCTTGCTGGTTCAAGAAATTTAGCCTCAGTTTTTTCGAAAAGAGGTGAAAAAGGTGTGAACCAAGATTGCTGCATTGTGTGGGAGGTAAGCACTATAAATTGATAGTTGGAAGATGATTATCTGCTTATTTCAATTGTTTAATGGCTAAGGAGAACAAGCTAAACTATGCCTCCTCTTAGTTTCTACATACACATTCACTCAATCCTTTTGAGTTTGAATGCTTGATGTTTTCTTCTTTCTGTGTGTTTTACAATGTGAATGATGGTTCTTTCTTTCAATAAAATGGATGAAGGAGTTTGGATGTCAAGAAGATATGATGTTTTGCGGTGTATTTGATGGACATGGTCCATGGGGCCATTATGTGGCGAAGAAGGTACGAGAATCAATGCCTTCGTCTCTGTTGTGTAATTGGCAGGAGGCACTTGCTCAAGCTGCACTTGATCCCGACATGGACCTGGAAACAGATAAAAAACATCAAAGATTCAATGTATGGAAACGTTCATATCTAAAGACTTGTGCTGCCGTTGATCAGGAGCTAGAGGAGTACCGGAAGATTGATTCTTTTGATAGTGGAACAACTGCCTTGACAATTGTTCGACAGGTTAGAGGATTTCCATTCGTTTTGCTTCTGTAACACTAACATATGACAGACAGAAGGAAGCATATTATATTACAATCAAGAGCAGAGTGCGATACAATTTTTGCGATTGTTGTGTTCTCATGGATAACATTGATGTATTATTTCCTAGGGCGAAATCATCTTTGTGGCAAATGTTGGTGATTCGAGGGCTGTTTTAGCTACGACTGTGGATGATGGAAGCTTGGTACCTGTTCAGCTTACTGAGGATTTCAAGCCCAATTTACCTGGTTAGTCGCTGCCCACTCCTTCACTCACCGTTTAAAATACTGAAAACCAGGTGGTTCTTAGGGTAATAATAATACCCAACCCATATGCAGGGGAAGCTGAACGGATACTTCAATGCAAGGGCCGAGTTTTCTGTTTGGCTGATGAGCCAGGGGTACATAGAGTTTGGCTACCAGATGAGGAATCACCTGGACTGGCAATGTCTAGAGCCTTTGGAGATTACTGTTTAAAGGATTATGGAGTAATTTCGGTGCCAGAAGTTAAGCAAAGGCACATAACCAGCAGAGATGAATTCGTCATATTAGCTACTGATGGGGTATGCATAATAGTTGTGTAGTTTCTCATATGTGATATCTGGAATTTAACATAGATACAAAGGACTTTGATGATAGAAATCACTTTGCTTTTGTATAGGTATGGGATGTGATCTCCAATCAAGAAGCTGTTCAAATTGTTTCTTCAACGCCAAATAGGGCAAAAGCAGCTAAGCGCTTAGCAGAGTCTGCTGCGCATGCATGGAAACGCAAGAGGAAGGGCATGGCGATGGATGACATATCAGCCATTTGCGTCTTCTTCCACCAGCAAGTTCACCCTGTTAAAACCCTCAATTTTTGATATGATAAAAAATGTTAAATGACTTGCTTCTTTTCTACTTGTCATCAATATATCAATGTAATTGATATGACAGACATTATCGTCGTCGTTATCATCCATCCAATCTGAAGTTCGGCAGTGAGGCAGAGTCTGAGGAGATCTTATAGTACGCAGTCTTACCCCTACATAGTAGAGATGCTATTTTCCGGCAGACTCACATCTAACCAACAAATTAACAAAAAGAAATCTAAAATAAATATATATTTATTTATTTTATTTGATTGCACAATTAGTCTTAAAAAGCTTGTGTTTTTCTAAAATATTTTTAGACTGAGCCTATGCCAAGGATCAATCACCTTTGAAAACTCTTTTCCTCATATTTTTGTAGGTTCACATGGAAGCTATAGTTTAGAAAGGAGGGATCCTCTCAGTTGGATGTGAATGAGGTGATTACAGATAAAGTGATCTCCTTTCTCTCCTAACTGGTAAAGACTAAAGATGGCTTGCTGGATTTTAAAAAGAAAATTATAGGAATGTACAACTACTTCTAATATCATCATATTTTGAATAAAAAATGGTTTGTTACATATTTAGAACCAAATATGACTCTGTTTGGCAAACAGCTGATTGCATTAGCTGTTAGCTGATTCTATCAGCTGTTAGCTGATAGCTGATTCTATTAGCTGATTTGACCAGCGGATTGCATTAGCTGTTTGTTAGAGATGTTTGGTAAAATTAGCTGTTTATTATTAGCTGTTTATGTATAAAATGACTTATAAAGACATGATTTTTAAAAAAAATTATAAAGGTATGAATATTATATATTTTAGTATTTCGTTGAATATTCTTATAAGAATTTAAATTTTAGATATTTAATTATACAAAAATTAAGTTTATAATTTTAATAAAAAGCATAGAACATTTAATAATAATAATAATAATAATAATAATAATAATAATAATGGTTAGAGTATCAACCTAAGTTGGTCTTATAACCCCAAACAAAAACTCC
>JAOSBL010000007.1:4927203-4944446 GCA_027568915.1 Erythroxylum roraimae
CCACTTCCATTCCTCAAGCCACGTCTTGTATACTTAATCCCTTTTGCAAACCTGTCACTGCAAGGCAATACTTCCACATCTGAATTTCTGCTCATAACATTTTGTCTGCTTGATTGAAACTAGGGTTAAGTCTCCTTTCCTTTTAAATAACATCTACTCTTCCTTATTTCCTAGATGGCATAGTTATAGTAATTTAGCTCAGATTTCAAATGCAAGGCTAGTGTTAGCCTAGAATCCGGACCGTTACATTTGATCTCCTGTTGTTACTACTGATTAACTGATTCCTATGAAGGTGACCCCTCTTAATAGTACTTTCTCCTTTTTTGTCACTTGTGTGTATGGCTTTAATAATTATAATCACAGAAAGTTCCTCTGGTCTACCCTTTCTAATATCAAGTTAAGTGTTGGTAGTCATCTGTGGGTTATTGCTAGAGATTTTAATGCTATTTTATATTCTCATGATGCTGAGTCTCTTAGTTCCTCGGCTCTTATTGGTATGAAGGACTTTATAAAGTGTGTTGAGGACTGTGTTTTTGTATGATTTAAACTTTAGTGGTCCTAGTTTTATTTGGACCAATAAACAATCAGATGACCTCTTTATAGCTAGGAAGTTAGATAGAGCTCTTGTTAATTTAGCTTGGAGTTCTTGTTTTCCTAGATCCTATGGAGTGATTCAAAATCCTAACATCTTTGACTATTCTCCTGTGGTGATTAGTTCTAGCTAACTAGCCGAAAATATTTTCTCTATTTAGGTTTTCCAACTTCTTAGTTTCTCAGCCTAATTTCCTTCAGACTGTAGAAGATGCGTGGTCTTCTCAGGTCTGGGGAACTTCAATGTTCTGTGTGGTCTCTAAGCTTAAATTAGTTAAAAATGCGTTCAAGTCTTTAAACTCTAATTAGGGAGGTGATTTGAATGTTAGAGTTGCAACCTGTCAAGCTTCCCTTAATAATATCCAAGATCAATTGTGACAATTGCCTAATGTGCCTCACCTGGTTGCCCAGGAAAATGAGGTCATTACTAACTTGATTAAAGCTTTAGGGGACCAGGAGATGTTTTATAAACAATCTTCTCATATTAAGTGGCTCAGAGAAGGAGATAGGAATACCAAATTCTTTCATAATTCTATTTTGTCAAATAAGAACAGGAACAACATCCATTCTTTACTGGTGGGTACTGATCATAGGATTGTTGATTTTGAAGATATCCAAAAACAGTTCCTAGGTTTTTTTCAAAGCACACTTGGGAACAAGAAAGATCTACTCTCCTCAAGAGAGTATGTGACAACTCTTTTTCCTTCTCCTCAAGAGATTAGGGATGTTTTTAACTCCTTTAACCAAATAAGGCTCCTGGTCCGGATGGTTTTAATGGTTTTTTCTTTAAGCAAACATGGCATATTATTGGGTATGATATTCCTCTGGCCATCCAAGATTTTTTCGGACATGGAAAGCTTCTCAAAGAGATAAATGCTACTTTTATTTCTTTTATCCCTAAGATAGATCACCCTTCCACTGTTTATGATTTTAAACCAATTTCCTTCTATAACATAATTTACAAGGTAATTTCAAAAATCATGGCAAATAGGCTTAGAGATTTGCTCCTTTACATAATCAGCCCTAGTCAAAGTGCTTTCATTAAGGGTCGCCGAATAGGGGACAATATCCTGCTAGCTCAAGAGATTTTGAAGAATTATCACCTTTTAAATAATCATAAGCCTTGTGCTTTTAAAATTGATTTGAAAAAAGACTATGATTCTATTCACTGGAATTTCCTCCTGAATGTGCTCTTAGCTGTAGGTTTTCCTCCAACTTACATTAAGTGGATTGAAGAGTGTATCACCTCTCCTTTGTACTCTATCTTAATCAATGGATCTCCTTTAAATTTTTTTATGGTAAGTCAGTTTTAAGACAAGGGGATCCTTTATCTCCTTATCTCTTTATTCTTTGTATAGAGGTTCTCTTTAGGAGTATGGATGCGTCTATAGCTCGTAGTGACACTTTTAAATACCATTAGAGGTGTACAGCTCTTAAAATCTCCCACCTTTTGTTTTTTGATGATCTTTTGTTGTTCTGCCATGCTGATATAAGGCTAATCCAAACTATATTTGATTGCCTGCGCACTTTCTCAAATTTGTCTAGTCTGGATATGAACTTTAGTAAAAGTTAGTACTTTTTATCTACTGATATGGATCATATGGCTCATCAGCTGGAAACTCTAACTGGTCTTCATAGAGGTCACCTTCCTATTCGTTACCTAGGTTTGCCTCTCTTAATAGGTCGTCTGTCTAGGAGAGATTGCATGTCTTTGTTGGATAAAATTGATGCCAGGGTAAATAAATGTACCCATATAACTCTTTCCTATAATGGTAGACTGCAGTTGGTTATTTCTATGCTCTCAACTTTTCAGGTGTATTGGTCTATTCATTTCATTCTTCCCTCTTCCATTTTCAAAGACATAGAGACTAAATTAAGGAATTTCTTGTGGTCTAGGAATATTGCGTCTAACTCTCATGCTATGGTTAAATGGAGTGATCTATGTAGACCTAAAAAAGAGGGTGGATTAGGCATTAAACATTTATCTACGTGGAATAAAGTTCTTATAGAGAAAAGAATTTGGTTTCTTTTTAATGATAATGAAGCTTTGTGGGTCAAGTGGGTGCATACTATGATTCCTAGATGAAAACATTTCTGGTGTCTCCAACATAGTAATAATAGTTCTTGGAGTTGGAGGAAGCTGTTACATGTTAGGGACTTTATTGGGAACCAATTCAGATTTAAGATAGGAAATAAGGTATCTACTTTCTTATGGCAGGATCCTTGGCATCCTAGAGGTATCCTAATGAATCTCTCAACTCCCAGATTGATTAATGATCGAAATTACCTATGAGTGCAAAAGTTTTTGATGTTATCAGAAACAATGTGTGGACCTAGCAGGAGGCCACAATTGAGACCATATGCACCCTGGAGCCTTTGCCATACCAACCAAAATGCTCTCGACCTGACAGACGGGAATGGCTAGCTAGCTCCTCTAGCGTATACACAAATGCTTCAGCCTACACGGTTTTGAGACCTCCCAATTCTCATGTTGCTTGGAATAAATTAGTCTGGCATAAAAGAACTAGCCTAAGTACTCTTTCATCTTGTGGCTAGCTTATCTAAATAAGTTGCAAATGAAGGATAAACTCCTCTTCTCTTATATCCCAAATCACTGCTCCTTGTGTTTCTTGGATAATGAGTCTATTGATCATCTATTTTTTTTGAGTGTTTTTACTCAAAAATGGTGTGGATACATTGTCTAAATCATTTTCAGATCCACTTGCCTAACCTGATAAATCTTCAAGCCATTCTTAATTGGTTTAACCATCCTCCAAACTACATAAATATTAACCTCAACCTTTTTATTATTCTTCTCTCTGTTATTGTTTATAATCTTTGGTCTGAAAGAAACCACCAAACCTTTAAAGATATAATCTTGAAAGTTGGGAGCATTAACACCAGAGTGGTTTTTCAAGTTATCGAACATCTCAGCTCAAACATCGAGGGAAGATAGTTGTTGGTGTGGATTGTCTTTTTTTTTTTTAATCTAATGTTTTATTTTGCAGGTTGAATCTAGTTCAGGACAGTTAGGAGGTCAAAAGAGGAGATCAGTTTCTCCTACTCCTCCTCGGTATTTTAACGCAATGGAGATCCTATCTTTCAGCAAAATAGGAGAGTCCAGTTAAGAAGTTTCACCCTATGAAGTCTTTATCATGATATTTTCTGGTTTTGGTTGCTGAACTGCTTTACTAGTTCAGTCTCTAAATGTGTGTGTGTCTGGTTAATGTTGTAACCTTTCGAGATTTTCCAAAGGTGTCCTTGGGTGGAAGGTATTAATAGGTCTTGATTGTAGTTTTCTGCTTCTTTGTATAGGTTTAGTGTCCTACTGTTATTCCTTAAGGAAGTAGTCGTTGTAGAGGTTGCTTGCTTCTCTTTGGTCTGTTGGTTCTTTTAGTTTTAGCAGGAGACTTGCTCCTTGGGCAGTCTCTAGTTATTGTACATAACTCTTTTCTATTGATTTATCATAATTACTGATATACCAAAAAAAAAAAAACTTAATTAGTTTATAAAGTTAATTTATATATAACTACTTTAATATTAATAACTAAATGAATTTATGTTTTTGTTTGAAAAAATACAAATCAAAATTAAGAAACCAAAATAAAAAATCACAACATAACAAATAAAAGTGAAACTAAAGGGTAAGAATCACTGCACACATAAACTAAGGCTGAAATACGTATGCTCCTATTTTTTCTCAGCCAATCGTGTGCTTTGCAGAGAACATATCTCAGCCACTGTGCCACTTATTTGGTTTAACTTTTCTTCTGTTAATGTTAGCGGTTATGCTTTTTGTTGTCTCCCCGCGTCTTCTGTCCTAGCCGCCACTACTTATGGCATCAGCTAAACCATAGTGCAGAGAAGTGGAGAACATGTAAAGCTTCTGTACATTTGGTCTCTGGGAAAGACTATAATTTAGTGAAATACTTTTGCAGATGCGTAGAACTCACTCTCAATGAATTGCGGTCTTAAATCTTCTTGACACATAAAATCCAAGGGAAATGAAACAAGATGACCCTTTACTGATTTCAGTCTCCCCATGGGGTCTATCTTCTTAGCTTCTCCATCTTCATCAGTTATTAACTTATTCGGCGCAATTCCTAAATCAATGGTGGTATGACCAAGTTTCTCCTTCCAAGAGTGCATGCTTTGCCGGAGAGCAGATCTGCTTGGTGGCAACAGAAGAGAATGCGTCTTAGAGAGTTTCAAATGAAGAAGAACATAAAATCTTCATGTTTCAACTCTACCTCGAGTGTATAAGATCATTGGGAAGACAAGCGAAAACGTCATGATAAATCATTGAATTTTCCTGACAGGTATTTTAGCAACGAGTAATTATTAGCTCTCCAGAAAGAAAGAAAACGTGTAAAGCCAAATATACAACACATTTTCAACAGATCTAGATATATTCATTTGTCAAGAGCTTAGCAGTAAGCAAGGTTACTGTACAAGTGAAAACTTTATCACAAAATCTTTAAGCCATTGGCTTCGTGCAATGGGAATAACAACTTTCCATTAACAATAATATGATAAGTGAATCTTGTCAATTGGATGCAAAGCATCTTTTTTCTTTCTTCCCCTCAAAATGGTATCTTTTTTAGTAACGCATTGGGATAGTTTATTAATGCAAACTCTTCCAGAAGAAAGATCCTATATTTTGTTAGGAAAGGGATGGTACTTGAAGGCATGAATAAGTTGAAAACATCAAGCCAGTGGAAAATAACAAGAATACTTCCCAACATCTCACCTTAGCAGTTGCCAACCATAAATCTGTATAAGTTGTCTCCACAACAGGATCTTTGATTCGATCAACCTGGATTCAAGTATTGTCAGTCATTGATTGGAAATTTGTATACAAGCAATAAGGAATAGAAACTTTGATATCTGGTTAGCTATTTCATAAACAAAGCCCTAACATTAGTACCTTTATTTAGACACTATTTCTGTATGAAAGAACAATAAATTTATTCATATCGATCAACTTAGTTATTACAAACCTCTCCTGCTTTTAGACCAAGATGCTCTGACCACAGTGCTTCTCGCAGGCTAAATGTAAATTTTCCAGCTTTCCAGGGTTGTCCATTCATAGATGAGTCAATAAACTCCTTATCTTCAATAACTACTCCAATCTGAACCAAGAAATATAATTGATACAATGAAACATGATGACTCAAATGAATACTTCATCTTCTAAGAATATTTCAACTCACAATCTAATGCAACATGATAAACATAAGAAGGTAAGCACGAGGATAATAAAATGTAATAGTAGTACCTCCGAATCTCTGGAACCAAGCAAACTCCTATCGTTGATATTAGATGATCCAATTATGGCAACACGATCATCTACAATTATAACCTTGCTATGCACATAAACCTGAAAGTTAAATCCCAAATTTCAACCACTTGCAACAAAATAAAATAAGTGCAATTGCTCAATCAAGTAAGAAGAAAGTAGATAACACCCCTCATGATTCCAAGAATATGTTTTCTTTTTGGAAATTGAAAGAATAATATTAGAATTCCAAAAATATGTTGCTTAACTATAAAAGAGAAATAGCTTGGTTATCAGTGGAATTATACCAGTTAACATACTCCGATCTTGGAAGAAAATAAAGTACAAGTCCGTTTGAGGACTAGGCAGACCTCAAGTATTGGATGCTGATGCGAGGGGAGCTGAGAGGTTCATAAAAGAGTTCACTGTTATGGATTACACTTTACTTAAAATCTTTTCTTTGGGGTTATATGTTTTTTATACCATGTTAAAGCTTTTCTTTGGAGCATGGGTTGAGGACTTGTGAAAACCTTAACATCTGGAGGATCATGCAAGAAGAGCTGAGAGATTCATATACGATCGAGTTCACTATGAGAAGACTATGGGGAATCTGGTGCAGATTAATTATGAAACAAATAATTATATGATCTCAGTCGTAGAACACTTTTTGTGTGAAAATAGGCAGAAAACCATAAATGAACTGATTGAGTACCTGACTTGTTGCTACAGGACCACCCTCAAAAAGCCTACCGTGTGTCCTCAGGCCATAAAAGGAAATGTAGTCTTGTGTTTTGGTGCCAAACAATGCGTTGAGATTATACAGTATCGAAGTCTTTTCTCTAGAAATGGTCCGATACTGCCAATGCATAATGGCCCTTACAGTTGCTGCCCCACCATCATCAACACCTCCCTGGGATAACAAAATTTAGGGAAGCTACGTAAACTTTGTTTAGATGTGGAATTTTAGAATCAAAACCAAGAGATGAACCTGGAAGCCTGGTAACAGTGGTATAACAACTACAACTCGAAAGCATTTCTGTTCTTTACGGGCAAGCAAGATGCGCCTGTACAATGCTTCCAAGACACGGTTCTGTATAACCTCATCTTCATGAAGACCTGATATAAAAAACTGATTCTGAAACAAGTAGCCAATTAAGTGGAAGTATTAGCTAGAATATTATCCTTCTATTATGGAACAGATATAAATTAATCTTTTAGATTAGACAGACACGTTGGCATCTTATGGGATCATGAATAACCAATTCAACATTTACATAGGTTGAAATTTGATACATATCAACAAGAGAAATAGAAAAGATGAAGAATTTCTCTTCATGGAGTTACCTCTATATATACAAAATGTTCTGCTTTCTCAATGAGAGAACAGTAAGCGTTATGAATGCTTTCCTCTGGTTGATTCACACCAGCAGACCATTGACTGACACTTCTGATAACCTACGGATCACATTTCACAAAGTCGAAGTTAATTGGTCGTCAGCATTCATCTTACCCTGATCATTCTATGATTGGTATGATATGCTAGGCCAGTTGCATCGATTATGCTACCAAATTGTAAAGGAAAGACGCTATTATGTAGAGAAGTAGGATCCTAATTAAACTAAATAAAACAGATGTAATGCTAAGGAATAGGAAAAATTTTGGGTCAGTCATGGAACCACGTCGGTAGAATTTGTAAGGCATATCTGACCTGACAATGACATGAAACACGTGGCCCAACTTGTCCATACTCCTCTACAAAACCAGCATGGTCATCTTTCTCTGAGGCTTCTGACCAGTCATCTGACTGCATATTACTTGCAATATCCACAGAATCAAGTTCATCATTAGAATCTTTTGCTGGTGTACTTGGAACCTGGAGCTTCGGACTGACAAACGAAAATCTTCCAGGGAACCCTGTTGGCTGATTAAAAAGATTATTGCCCGTTAACTTGCTATATACACTATGAGCAACAGGTGTGTCAGCTTCATGAGGCAAAAGGAGTGGTATATCTTGCATTGGGGACAGTGAAGAGAAAGAATCTTGTCTGCTAATGCCTTGCTTGTTTTCTTCGTCGTTCTCGCTTTTTTCAATGTCTATTTCTCTACTTCTTCCCAGATAATGAGGGAGCACCATATGATGGTGAGGCATGAGCAATGGAATTGCTTTCTCACCGGGGGCTTTGCTCAGCTGAAAAAAGCACTGTCACATCAGAATCAAATGGGTTGAAAGATGTGAGAAGAGAAGAGACAGGTTGAAGATCAACCTTCGCATGGTTCCAGCGTTGAACAAAATGCCTTGCAATATCACTACAAGGTGGACCCCAGAGAGCACAATGGACATCATGCCATGGCATTCGCGGATATTTTCTACGATCCAATTCGTCTTCCATTGCATCTTCCCACGAATTTGGTTCAGATTCTCTAGCCATAACAAAAATGTCAACGTTTTATACCAGAAATGCACATAAGATCTTCACACTTTTTAGGAAGTCATTGGCAATGGAATGCATCTATTTTGAACTTTCTGCCATTGCTTCAACATCGTAACAGATGCAGTAACTGAGAATATATTGCCTGTTTCAAATCGCTTTATCTGATAAATGAAGGAAATACCTCGGGTTATAGTAATCTTTCCCTGGCCATACGTTGGGAGGGCAATCTCCAATTATGTGTTCAATCGTATCAAAACGACCAAAGCATAAATCTAATCCTCCGATAAAGCAAATCTGATGGTCAACTATCGCAACCTTTTCGTGATGTGACCTGACAATAAAGGATGGGGCTACATCAGCAAAATTTATGGCCTAACAATGAACAGTGCATAAGAGCAAATTGATGTCCAACTTAATACATACCATAAGTATATTCCTGTCGAAATATGGTTCGGATAACGCAATACCCTTATATTCTCATGAATGTTCTGAAGTATTTTTTTGCTGTACATACTGTTAATTTTCAAAGCAACGGAAACCTCTTTGTAAAGAAGAATGTATATCTGCAAAGTCATGGAATGAGAACTTATAGCTGGTAAATAAGAACCCAGATAGGAGTCAAAGAATTGGTGCATATTATCAAGAGATCTGCACATCATAACAAGTTGACAAATAAGAGTGACCAAAGTTAATAAACCATATGCACCTGGACACCTTGTTTAGCTTTAGCTTCTAGCAAATTATCAAGCCGGGAGATGGAATGATCTCTGAAAGGGCGTCTTAGGTAAAGCTCAGGGCAAAGCCACCAACCGGTAATAAATATCTGAAGTTTAGGCATTTAAAGGGTGAGTATTACAAGACTAACCATACTCTCACTTAAATGGCTTGCTCTAAGGTAGAAATGAACCTCTGATTTTGCATCCTCTATTGCAGAAGCAATTGCATCAAAAGCTGCTAGTCCATCTACGAACCACTGAGCTTGACTCCCATCTTCTGTTAAACCCCTTTGAGGGGCGAAGGAGCCAAACTGGTGAGGATGACACCAACCCTCAGGAGGCCTTAACGCAGCATCATTTATGGAAGCAACCCATTCTTTCACTTTACCACAACTTGAGGTTCTTACTTCTATGTTCCGACATCCAGATAAAATCTGTTGCCAGTTTACATGTTGATAAGTCTCAATCAGGCAGTGGAGCCAAAATTAATATTCAATACGTCATTTATATAATAAGGTACCTGACCTCAAAAGAATAATGCAAGAAGCTGCGCTCTTTCAACTGGTTTGCTAAACATATTTTGGGCGCTTTACTGCCATTTGATGTTGGTAAGACATCAAAGAATATAACATCTAAGGGTTTGGTCTCAAAAGGATCTTCGAGCAAGGCCAAGAACCCAGGTTTAAGAACAGCCCACACCTTGACGATTGAAAATAATGTGAAAATTTGATTTACAATTACTCATTAATTGAGAACTACCTACAATTCTGTGCAAAAGAATTAGCTCATAAGAAGTACAAATGCACATACTTGGGTGCTTCCAAAAATACTAATCAGAATTTGAATAAACAAATTTCCTGACCAGAAGGTCAACTAGAGACATGTCCAACGAAGCATTGGGAACTTATTTGATAGCATAAATGCATATAAAATGAGTGTCCATTAGATATAATTGCATTGAATGATTGAATTCAGAAATCAAACATGTAACTACCTTTTCCCAATTGTCAATGCAGCAACCAAACCACTGGCAGGGAAAACAACCTACGCTATCATCTTGCCTGGAGACTTTCGATAGATGCTTCACCATTATGTAGCCCTCCTTCATCTTTGGACCATATTCTCTTGAGAAAGACAACTTAGAGACCTCCAAGAATTTGCACACCTGTATTCCAATATCAGATAGTTATCATAAGGATAAAAACATAAGCAGTAAGGAATATTTTGTACAAAACACTCTGAGTAATTTCTATATAAGACGATTTGCAGCATCTCATAAACAATTGAATCCTAGATATGAATTGTCATCTATATAAGAAACTCGCTGCACCTGTTCATAAACACCTGAGATTGCTCAACACAAAAACTTGAACAATTATAGGAACTACCAATTATTAATGTAATTGAATTTTCTCTGCTCACCTCTCGAGAATTTACAATATCCAGATTTCCTAGGAAATGATTCAAGTAATTCTGCATTGCCACCTTTGACCTCTCTGAAATGGCCTGTTGGCTTCCTAGTGATGGACGAAGAATCGGTAGAGCAGCCTTGGTAGGAATATGTCTGGAAAGCAGAACTCTTCCTTAGAGCTAAAATTAGAGTAATAATTGCTTTTGAACTTTTACAAGGAACCTAATGGGGTTTAATTTTGAATCATAAGCCTTCACCTGTTCCTAACACTATCTTCTTGATTTACAGGAAGAGCACCGTCATCAGGTTCATCACCATCTTGCACCACTGGCAAATGATCAACTATTCCTAGACTATGGAGCCATTCTCTAACCTTTCAATGACAAGTAATACAGAAATCAGAAAGTAAAAAACCAGTCAACCAATCATGTTTATAACCTGAAAGATTACCAACAACATGAATTAAGTGAAGCTGGGGAAACAAAGAGGCACATATATGTTATAAAGTAGGAAATGCATCTTGCATTCTGGAATACCTGCTCTTGTTTCTCGTGCAATTCCTCTATAATTGCTCTTCTTTTCAAAGCAAAGTGTAAATACAGAACTTGGGAAGCTTTCTTGTTTAAGAGCCACTTGAACTGTTAAATTGAAAAAAAAAAGTCACTATTCACAAAGTATTAGAAATTTTTAAAGGGAAACAGAGAGCTTTAAATAGATATATAACAGCTGATGTCTGAGACAGGGAATTCATCATCTCCCTTGAACAAGTATGATCGTTGTGCACAAATACTTGGAACAAGTATGATCGTTGTCCACCCTCGGAAAATGTAACAGACAATCACCTTAATTTTCAAGAAGAGAAAAACTGACAGAACAAATTCAAGTGCATTGATTGTTCGCCTGAAGTTTTCTTCTTCTTGTCATGTTCTGTTTCTGTCTTCCTTTCAACATATGTTTATTAATCACTCTCTATACAGAAATAGGACGATGTACGGTAATTTTTACCTGTTTATATTGCAACTCAATGGTGTAAGAGAGAAGAATTGGGCTAATATCTCCGGTATCTGGTCTTGAAACCGAAACAACGTAGGCTTGTGGCAACTCATCGAAAATCCAATCAGGTTCTGGGAAGTGCCTGAAGGAGTAGGATTGGTGCAGAAACAAAGAGTCTGAATGCGTGATGGCCTCGATGAGTGGCTCCATTGCTGTTGACATCCTTCCCAAAAATCCCAATATACTCAACGGAAAGCCGTGTTGGCATGTGCTTTTACGTCCACTAGAAGGTGGTGGTGTTTGGTAGTTGTGTCAACAAGCAAAAACAAGTAGTGAGAGGAGGGAAGACAAGTTATTTCATTAGTGACGATTGGTTTGTTTAGTTATCGTACTTACCGGTTTTTTGAGGTTAGAGTAACGGTAAAGAGAAGAAAGGTGGCGTTTTAGGACACGGTAACTAGGATAGCAATTAGCATGGGATTTGGCTGTAACATGTCGCATCTGAACGGTTTTATAACTTGACATGGAAAAATAGGTGATTTCAGAGGATGATAACAGAATATTTCCAATTTCCCCACGTTTGTGTTCTTGAAACTTGAAAGAGATCAGAATATCCAACTCTTCAGAATATCCGGTGTTTTGTGCTTTTACAAATAAGAATATGCTAAAGGAGACGACGGCGTTCACTGACACTTTGGTTGATTTAACACTCAATATTAAAGGCATCTGACTTTTAATGTTACACGTTGATGATTCCTTATTCCACCAAAATACTCCAAACTTCCAACCAAATATAATATTGAGTACAAGATTTTTGTCGTGCACGGCTACACCTACGTCATCTGGCTGTTCAGAAATATACTCCTCGCAAGTCTTCTTCAATCTTGCCTTATTTGTATGCCTATCTATTTATTGTTTTTTACATTTCACAGGGTTTAGTTTGATGACAAAACACAAAGTGCAAGTAATTAAAACTATATATACAGACACATTTTTTCTGATATCTTCAGATGGTCTTCCTTTTATATTGGTTAATTTTGTACACCTTTCATTTCTAATTAAATCAAGTTCAAGGTTTTTTTTTCCCTTTCTGAGGATGACGAAGCTTGGCATAAGCTTATAGTGCAGAGGCGATTAAGAGAGCAGGCAGAAGTAGTGTTTTGTCGATTTAGACAACCAATTAAGCCACTTGAGAGCCAAAAAGACCTAGAAAGTATTAGTTTATGCCTTTGCAGCCAATCAATTGGATGCAAATTAATGTATGACATTATTTTGAATTAATAAAAATGCTTTATTTATCTTTATATATTAATTTAATTAATATTTTATGTTTTAATACTAAAGATAAAATCCTTGGAATAATTACTGTGTAATTGAAATTATGATGAGATCATAATTATGAGGTTCAATTTACACTTAAGTGTTACTCCTAAATGTTCCTAATTGTAGTTTCATCAAGATTGGATATTGTTGAAACGATAAAACTAGCACACATTATGTTTCTTTCTTATGAAGAAAGTAATTGATCTCATAAATTAAAGTATAGAGATACTTAAACTAATATGTGGGTGATTATCAGAGAATAAGTCATTAACCTGACCTGATTATGAGAATTCTGAATATAATATTACTTATGTGTCTATAGATTATCTCATAATGATGGTTGTATAATTGATCCTCAGATTTGAGATTACCAAGGTATCTGGTATGAGAATTACTGTATTTTGATGCTACTTATGAATCGTCATAGGATAATTCAGTTGGTAGTAATTGTATACAGTATGAACCATATGTAGATAGTTGAGTAATTCAATATAGGATTCGTCACTCTAAAGCAATTAGAGAGAATATTCTACTGTTCTTGATTAGTAATGATTTATGGAATTCTCTGGCCAAAGTAAATTGATATTTGAAAAGGAGTTTTCAAATTTCAATTATAATTCAATTACTAATTAGCAAGAACGAACATGATTGGATGATAAGAGTAAACACTATGTCCATACTCTGTCCAATTAGAATATTAAATAACGAAAAGATTAAATTATACATTATAGCAATGCATGGACAGGTTAAGTCAATCACTTTGACATTCCTTATATTTGGGTAATCATGACATGTTGTTAGACGTCAATCATGATTTATGATTATGAATTATTTAATTAGAGAATTAAAGATAAATTAAAAGAAGTTTTAATTTATCTAATTCTAATTCTAATTGTGAATTAGAATTAGAATTTATAATCATTGCCAATTTATTAGGAACCTAATGGGTCACACATCAAAGAGCAATTTGTGAAAGAAAAATCAATTTAATTAAGTTGGACTTAATTATAAAGTTTGAGAAACTTTGGGATCAAATATGAGATATTTGATTTTATTAAAATTAAATTAATTAGAATTAGATTTTAATTATAATTAAAGAGATTTAAATTTAATAAAAGACTATTATGACTTTTCTATTTAAAGGAAAGAGCTTTTTAGAAGCTAGCACTTTTTGTCTTCTTCCTCTTAAAACAGTTTGGGAATTGCTCTGTGGATACCATCAGAGGCTAGACACTTGGACAACTCGTAATTGATTAATCGGAAAAAGTTTCAAAGATAGAAAAGCGAACAAGGTACGATTTCTAAATCGATTTGTATGTTATTCAAGTTTATTCAATTATCGGGATCCGTAAAATTTTTTTTCCGTTGCACCCGTGATTCGATCATGGTTGGATTCCAATAGTGGTATCAGAGCCTTCTTTAATTGTTAATCTTGAATTAAAGGCTCGCTTATTATTGATTCGATTTATTATGCTTCGATTTTTAACTTTTTCGAAGCTATTTCATGACAGTTCTTGTTTTGTTTGTTTTGGAAACTGGTTCCTCAACTACTGCTTGTGGTTTTGTGTTTCTGCCCTATTGATTATCCACGATTGCATCCGTTTACATCTGGATTTTTCTTCTTTGCATTGTACGATGCATGCCTTGCGAGTTTTGATTGAAATCCCTAATTTTCTACTGCACCTATTTTCTGATTCTGAAAACCTAAGATTTGCATCTACGATAATATGTTTTGTTGGGTTTCTGAAACCCATATACTACTTGTATCGTATTCTCTGGCTTCTACGTTTTTCCATTGTCCTTGCAATTACTGCCTTTTTTTCTTCTTGTTTGTGTCTCTGCTTGCGTTTTTCTTCTTTCTACATTTATTTCCTTGCGTTTGCTGAATACAGATGGGCAATTATCGCCCATCTATGAAAACCACCATCAAAATCGATGGCATTGCTGAGCGATGGTCGCCACTGGAGAAGTCGATAGGCATTAATCTCCCATCGAATTGCAACGCCAAGGATGGCGTCGCCATTGGAGAAGACGATGGGCATTAATCGCCCATCGTAGGCGACGCCAACCATGGTAGCTAGGGTGGAGAGACGATGGCAAGGAGGCAGCAAGGAGTCGACGGTGAGGAGAAAAAGAGAAGCTAATGGGGTGGCGATTTGAGAATCGTCGGTTAGAGACCCGACGGTTGAGGATGAAGCGGCATGGTTTAGTGGTAAGCAACGTGGGTTGATGTGTTGGGAACATTACCCAACAGTTGGAGAAACATGGGTTGCGGTTTAACACACGAGGCAGGTTAAGAGTAGTTGCAGAAAAACGTGGGAAGGAGGGATGGATTTCAAAAGCAGGGGATGGTTTTCGTGGAGGAGACGATGGGCGCGTGTCCCGAAGGTTGTTTTCAGCAGATGTGCAAGTCAACCTGCTTTGACCGTGGGGAGCATGCACTTGTCATCAATCTGGCGCATGCACTACACGAGCCAAACAACCTCCCAACCCCTTTTTTGTGTTTTAAATGTTTTAAAAACCCTAAATTGTCATTTAATTCACTTAATAGAGATTAAATTGATTATACTCCTAATAAAATTGAAAAGTGTTTTACTAAATTTTGAAAATTGTTTTCAAAGGAATATTTATTAGGAAAGGTTTTGGAATTTAATTTAATTTTTCAAGAGTTGAATTATTAAATTAAATTTATTATCAAATCAATAATTAGAATCAAGCAAAAGTTTTAAATCATTTCTTTCAAAATTGGAATATGTTTGAAATTATAAATATAATGTGATTATATTATTTTGAAGAGACCGAAAATTTTTGAAATTTTAAATCCATCAATAAAATATTAAGTACATGTTATGAACGTGATAGTTGACTTCCATTATTTGAGGATAAAACCAGAATTTTGTTTATTGTTTCGCTTGTAAAGTAAACTCAAGATTACTTTAACCCGGATATGCTTTATCTTAAATTAATGGCTTCTACTTAACTAAAATTGTATGATTTGGATGAGAAAACTCGTGATTTTATAAATTTAGAGGCAGGGTTAGGAATAACATATTTGATATATTTTTGGCAAAAGTTGTCACCTAACGATTCTAGGTGTGATATGAGATGTGATTGAAAAGTTGTTTTCTACCTAATTTATTTTTAGTTGGTTTGTTGAGCAAACTCAAGATCAATTAATTTTAAATAGGATCTTAGTCCACTAAGAAATTACTTGATAATTTTTCGATATAATAGTGAGGGCTATTATTTTGAGGAAAATAGTAGGAGTAATCAAATATTTTAAAGTCCTTATTTTATTTGATTTTTGGATATAAACTAATATATGCTCCTTTTATGTTTTTTCAGTTATTGAATTTAAAGATGAGTACCAACTTGAGACTAAGGAGCATCATGGATGCTAACAAGCTGACTGGACCTAACTTTTCGGGCTGGCTACGAAACTTAGGAATAGTCCTTAGGCAAGAGAAGAAATTGTACGTTCTTAATACTCCTGCTCCATCAGAAACCTGTTCAGATGCTACTAATGAAGATTGGGAGAAACATCAATGTTATATTGATGACGTTGAACAAGCTACATGTGTGATGTTAGCTTGTATGTCTCCTGAACTTCAGAGGTAGCATGAGAACATGGATACCCCTACTATGATAATGCATCTTAAGGAGTTATTTGGTGCACAAAGTAATGTAGAGAGATATCAAATCTCCAAGGCACTATTTCAACGCAAGATGATAGAAGGATCTTCAGTCAACGTTCTTGTGCTGAAGATGATTGGGTATATTGAAAAATTGGCCCAATTAGGTTTTGTCATGAACCACGAGTTAAGCGTTGATCTGGTGCTGCAGTCTTTGAGTTCGAGTTTTCACAGTTCATTATGAACTTCAACATGAAGCAGAAGGATATGACACTGCTTTAATTGTTGAACATGCTTAAAACTGCGGAAGGATGCCTTAAGAAGGAATCCAGTTTTGTACTTGTTGTTAGTTCTTCTAAAAGCAAGAAAAAGGGCTTTAAGAAGAATAATAACAAGAAACAAAAGGCTTATACTAATGTAGTAAAAGCCAAAGGATGTGTCAAGAAGAAGAGTAATGACAAGGGCACATGTTTTCATTGCAGAGTCAACGAATATTGGAAGAGGAACTGCCCATCTTATCTTGCTAGCTTGAAAGATAAAAGGATTAAGGAAGCTGTCTCTTCAGGTATGTTTATGATTGAGATCAATCTTTCTACTTCTGTTCCACATTCTTGGATATTAGATACTGATTATGGTTCTCACTTATGTAATAATATGAAGATGTTAACAGGGAGTAGATCATTGAAGAAAGGCAAAGTGGACCTATGAGTTGGCAATGGAGCAAGAGTTGCTGCATTAGCTGTAGGAACTTGTAGTTTAACTTTGCCTTCTGGCCTTATATTAGAACTTCATAATTGTTATTATGTTCCTGTTATTACAAGAAACATCATTTCTATTTCTTATTTGGATTTGAATGGATTTGTCTTT
>JAOSBL010000007.1:4957450-4968641 GCA_027568915.1 Erythroxylum roraimae
ATTCTAATTAATCCCAATCACTCTCATCCTTTGCTAAATTACTATTTTACCCTTCCTGTCGGGGGTGGGATGTTACATATTAACCTTTACCTTATTTTTCTTTGAAGACCTTTTTATTGTTTTGAACCTTGAAGGTTATTTACATTATTTACTTGTTTGAAACTTGAAATTTTTGAAAGGTCCATTATTTCGTTAAGTGTGGTAGATATTGAATGCTTGAAATTGGTTTGATTGATAAAAGAACGAGCATAAAAAATTTGAATAAGTATATGGTACCAATAGAGTTATACTAAAAGGACCTGTGTGTTTTGTAAACAAGTCTTGTAATTTTCATTTACTAAATTTCCTTCAATTTAACCTTTTTTAGTATCCTAACTATACCATACCTAAGCCCTATTACAACCATATAAAGACCTACTGATTTTGGTTTCTAGTTTATATATAAGTGGTGGAGATGTGATAATATTGTAAGCTTATGGTAATAGTTCTACTATGCATTGATTAAGAGTTTTGATAACTTTCACCCTAAACACTTGAGCACATTGAGAGAAATCTTAATGAGGGTGCAAACATTTATGCTTTTGGTTTCAATGTTATTGTTGATGTGGTTATTATTAATATGGACTTAGGAAGTTAATTTTAGGATAACTTCACTATAATTTTAAGTTAATTTGATTCAATATGATATGATGATTTATAGTATGAATGAACAGGTTGAGATTGATGAGGGATTGATGTTATAAGATTTATAATTTTGAGTATGGTTTGCTTGAGGACAAGCAAAAGCTTTAGTGTGGGCATATTTGATAGATGCATATGTGATCATATTTATACCCCATATTTGATGTATATTTTCTTGATATTATATATTTTGTCATATATTTGACACTTAATTTGCTCCAAGTGTGTTTATAGATTATAATTGCCTTTATAGACTTAAAGGAGAAGAATTTGGACAAAAACGAGACCTAAAACGAAGATTTAAAGAAAAAAAGGGACACACCGCTGTGCATCTGTCTGTGTACTTCTCTCAGGCTGTGCAGAATAGTGAATTCTTGGTATCTTAGGTTATACAGAATCTAGTATACGACTGTGTATCAGAATATACATCACCCAAAATCTTAAAATTTACTATAAAAGGATGCGTTCGGAAGCAAAATTGAAGAGCGGACATTAAGAGGAGATTGTAGTGCCAAAGATCATTTAAAAAGGGTTATTTTGAGTTAGAGAAGTGAAAATCATGAAAAGATCCATCAAAATACACAATCAAACCTCTACCTTGCAAGAATATTTGATAGAAGACAATCAGGGAGATTTAGAATTATGAACCTGTTGTTTTCAATTTTTTGTCGTTCTATTTATGTTTGATATCTTTTTTTATCACGTGTAACTAAAGTCTTTTAGTGTCTAGGTTAGATAAACTCTAGTTTTGTGCAATAACATGTTTTTGTACTAATGCAATTTTTTGGATTGATATATTGTGATTCAACTACGTGTTTATTATATGTTCTAATATATCTGGAATATTAGTGCATAGTTTGATTTCATAACATAAAAGATTGAGAAATCCTATTTGTGAATAGATCTTACGTAACTGGAAAGAATTGATTGCAATCCTAGAGATAGGGTGACATAGATTCTCTAGATTAGGGTCAAACCTAATAGTGGGATTCACAACTCGGTAAAGCAATTCTATAAACTTTAACCTGAGTAATTTGATTGATAACCTTAGGATTAGTTGTTATAAGACTCAAGCGTGAGTTGTTAGCATACTATAGGAATCTCCACATTCTAATAAATCAATAAAACTATTGCATAATAAAAGATCAATCTATTAAGGAAATTTAGGGGCTTCAAAACCTAGATAACAATTCTCGATTTGGTAATTTCCTAACTGATTTCTTAATTCTCTATTGAATTTTACTGCCTATTTATTGTTATGCCTCGTTCTATGTATGCTTCTTTGAATTTAGGGCCATTAAAAGAAACTAACGTTACCATACAATTGGTTGATCATTCTAATGCTTACCCAGATGGGCTGATTGAGGATGTGCTTGTGTAGGTAAATGACTTAATATTTCTTACTGGCTTTTATGTGAAATGATGAAACTTCCTATAAATTTGTACCAATTTTACTAGGGCAGCCGTTTCTCAACACGACCTAAACTAAGATAGATGTGCTTGAAGGTACCCTCAAGATGGAGTTCGATGGGGAAGTTACTCGTGTTAATATTTTTTATGTCAAAAATCACTCCCATAATGAACACTCTGCTTTTGCAATTAATGTGATTGACCTTTCAGTACAGGAAAATTGTAAGCAGAAGCATATAATTGAACAAGAAGTGGTTTCAACAATAGAGAAGACCAAAGCTTTTAATGTCTCACTAATAAGCTTTACCATTGGTCAAAAGGTGCATCTTTATTGGTAAAACATAAATTGTTTCCACTAATGTCGTCCTTATTGGGTCGATCCTTTTGTGATAACTAATGTTCTTCTTTATGGTTTAGTTGAGATCAAAAGTTTAAAAACAGGGAAGACATTGCATGTAAGTGGTCATTGATTCAAGCCTTACCTTGATGAAGATCAAGTGGAAAATGCCAATGTTGTGATTCCTGGAGATCAAAATTTCGTCACTTGATGAGAGCAGCATGGAGTCAAGCCAATGACAATAAACAAAGGCACTACTTGGGAGGCAACCCAAGGTAAGTTAATTTTTGTTTATTTACATTTTCGCATTTGCTATTTTTTTTAAATGCTCCATTTCTTGCATTTGAGGTTACATTGGGGACAATGTAAGTTTTAAGTGTGGGGGTGGGGATCTTAGTTTTTCTGCATATTTTTTAGCTTAGTTGTTGCTTATATGGCTTCTTAGGTGGTTTTCAAAATCAAACAAATAAAATCAAAAGTTTTCTCGTTTGCTATTGCTTTTAAGACTATATAGTTATAATTACAAACAAAATAAAAAATTTTCTCGTTTTCTTTTTCTTTTAAGATGATATAGTCATAATTAGATTGTGAATTGACTAGAAAAATCCATGGCAACTTTAGCATGTACTTTCGCTCTTATGATTGGTCAATGTGCATTATCTTTAGAAGAGTAGTAACTACTGGTAGACAAAAGTCAGTGATATTTTGAGTCTTATTAGACTGACAAATCCATATCAGTCTCATTGTCTTTTGTTTATGTGTGTGACCTTCATAATATTTACATCCTGACTTTGTTTTAATTTTCTATTCAAGACCACATTTTCATCACATGCATTAATATGAAAATGATTAGGCATTCTTTGTTTTTACAAGTTACATTAGCCAAATAGCCTAGCCATTAATATGAATTTTTCTTTGTTAAGCCCCTTTAATCTTTATTAGCCTTTCTTTTTGTATTAACCACATTACATGTTATTAAACTTAACCAAATTTCCTAACTAAGCCATAATGCTAGTGGAGCATTTGTTACTTGTTGATGATTGTGGATGTAAAAAGGTCTACGTATAGGGCTATGTATATATGTGGGTTGGTTATATTTGTTAGAATGTCATGTTATAAATTCCTTCGTTGGTATTGCTTCTTTCAAATTTTATATGAAAAAGGGGAAAAAAGAATCAAAGAAAAAGAGAAAAAGAAGAAAAGAAATATATATGTTTAAATAAAATTATCAAGAAGGAAATGAAATTGTTTTGCAAAGTTATTTATTATTAATGTCTCCTCCTAAAATTGTATAGAATGGGTGACTTGAGTATAATGTGAATGTGAGAGATGTAGTTCTTAAGGGTTACTCCTCCCTATGGTTACAAAGTCTTATTTATTATCAACTTTTGTGAGTGATATATGCTTCATTGGTTTGTGGTGTGATAGCTTGAGTTTGAGCTATGAAACATAGTTTTTGTATTCATCGTAATCGATGGTACCCAGTTTTGAGTGAATGTTAATTTTTGCACTTAATGTTACATTGAATCTTACTTTTGC
Source organism: Erythroxylum roraimae (assembly GCA_027568915.1). Lineage (NCBI taxonomy): Eukaryota > Viridiplantae > Streptophyta > Magnoliopsida > Malpighiales > Erythroxylaceae > Erythroxylum > Erythroxylum roraimae. The sequence continues at coordinate 4,961,418 of JAOSBL010000007.1, forward strand.
TTTACTAGCTTCGATGGTTTTTACACTACACTACCTAAATACATCCCACCTTACCCTAGCCCACATTACAACCCTAAAAAGTCCTTTGATTCATGATTTTACATGTGACCCTTAATGGTGGAGAAATGAAATGATTTGCAAAGTTGTGGAATGTCTTGATTATGAATGGTATTAGAGTGAACCCGTTAACCTATCTTATTTAAACACATTTTTCCAGTCTACCTCTAGATTACTTAGTTTCTAAAAGTAATGAATGTTGATTAATCATGAGTAGAGGCTTTGAATGTTGAGTTATGGCTATGTTTTTTTTAAGTGATTCATATTTACTTATGATTATCTATTCTTAGGAAATATGGAAAATGAGTAAGTGTTTTGGTTTATAACTTTGATTTTGACGATTTGCCCGAGGACGCTCAAAAACTAAATGTGGGAGAACTTTATATGTGCTTAATTGTTGATACATTTAATCCATTACACTTAGTGATTAATGTCTCAAAATGCTTAAGACACTTACTTTAGTTCATGTTTGATTTTAGATATAATTTTAAAGTGTAATAGCTAAAGTGAGTCAAAAGCATCTTGTTGAGCCATCTTCTCAAAATTCATATGTTATTGTCTTCATAGAGCAAGCAGAAGAAGAAAATTAAAAGAATAGGAGACAAAAAAAGAAAAATGAAAATGAAGAATAAGATTATTAACTCACGGCCATATAATTAATTTGGCATGGCCGTGAGTCAATATTGTTATAGTCGTGAGTTGCTATGCAAAAATTCATGTTGAATAAGATTAATTCATGTTGTCACACCCATAAGACAAAGTGAATTAAGCCAGTTGTCCCCATTTTAAGAAAGTTGTTCATTTGCCACATTTTAACCTAGCTATTGAAGATACAAAGAAGGGTGAGTGACGACTAGACAAAAGATAACTCCAAGACGTCATTCATCATTAAATCATCTTGGTGGGGGCAGCTGGAGAAGAATAACTAAGAGGTTGGGCGGAAAAGGAGACAACAACTCCTTCAGTTGGTCCTCTTTGGTTTCCAAGTGTAAGAGGCATAGAAAGGCTGGAACAAAAAAGTGTGTGACAACAAAGTGGAGAGGAGTAGAACCAAAGCTGCCATTCTTCTTGGAGAGGAACAAGACAGCAATTGAACCTCTATAGACGCCATTCTTCATTAATTACTATTGGGTTTTTAAAATGGAATGAGGAGATAGCAATCCATTGATGCCATTCATCACCATCTTCTTATCGATTTTCAAAGTGGGGAAGGAGAAACAACGAAGATAGCAATGGACAATAGCTATTCTTGATCATTTTCTCTTTGTTTTTCAATAAGAATGGAGGCTACGGGAGCTGATTCTTAGAGATTCATGGAGAAGATGGAAGGCTAACTTCTTGACACCAGTTTGAAGATGAAATTGATGCCTACGATGCCTGATTAAGCTTATCTTGTCTTTGTTTAATATTGGATCTCTCTCTCGGAATTGTTTGTGTTATCCTTTGTTTAATCGGTTTGGGTGTTCATGTATGGATAATCATATTCTCGTTATCGTTATATTATTTATATTGTGAACTCATTGCTAGAATCGGTAATACAATTCGTGATTGTTGTATTTGGATTCATATATGGCAACTAATGATTTTTTATCATTAGGGATAACGTAGCCTAGGTTAAATGACTCGAGCTTGTATGGTTGTTGCTTAAATTCGTCTGTTTTCCATTTCGTAATATGGCTGCCCAATTGAATCTAAAGATCGTATCATATGTTATTTGGTTGCTAGGTTTAATTAATGATCATCTCTTAATTAATCACAACCCATGAGAAAATCGGGATTAGCAGAGCTTATTGTTAATCTACGACTAATAGTTCTATGAGGGGTGTGAAAACATTATAACAATGAAAGATGTTTAATTATGTGTAGGCTGAGATTGATCCAAGAACCGGGTTCACACACATTCATCACTTTTATCATTTTCAATTATTTGCTATAATTTGTTTTCGCTAGCTTAATTTTACTTCATTTTCTCAATTACATAAAAACCCCAAACTCCCTTTTTGTTTACTTTGCATCAATTATTTTCATTACGAGAATTAACCAAACATTCCCTGTGGAACGATCCCGACTCACCACCTCTACAAGTTTTTAGTGTGCAAAGTTAGGTAAATTTTGCAGTGCACTCGATACGCATTATCATAGATATATGGTATGAGATACTTAAATGATTAGCTTAGTGAAAGTGGGATATTATTGGTTTATACCCTACAACCAATCGGCTAGTTGTAGTTTAGTGATAAAATAATTTTAAAGAATTCTTTATCTTATACATATTCAAATGCATATAATAAATTTCATCAGATAAATATACATTTCCACTAAAAGTATAATGAGAACATAATTATGAGATTCATATCGTATTTTTTGTATTATCCCTAAATTTTTTCTAGTAATTATTCTATTGAGATTAGACATTAATGGAGTGTAAAAAAACTGACAAACATTATATTTTTCTTTATAAAGGAGGTAGTTGATCTCGTAGACTAAAGTAGAGAGATACTTAAACAAACGTGTGGCTGTATGTTAAAGAATAAGTTCACTAAATTGAACTCATATGAAAAATCCATTTGGACATTAATTATATGTCTACAAAAATTCTTATTGTGATATCTCGTATAAGAATTATTATGTTTTGATACTACTTATGACTTATTCTAATCAAAGGTAGCTTAGTCAATAGTTATTGGATATAATATGAACTATATGGAGGTAGTTGAATGATTGCTGTAGAATTTATCACCTTAAAGTAATTAGGGAAAATATTTTTTTGTTTTTGTTTAATATTGATTTCGAAAAATCCTTGGCTAATATAGAATGACAATTTGTAAAATAATTTATAAATGTCATTAATTGGATCGATTACTTATGATGAAGAACTGACATGATTGGACTCAAATAAAGTAGACATTATATTCATACTCTATGTCTAATCGAAACATTATATGATAAAAGGATTAAATTATATGAAAAATTATGCAAAAAAAATTTAGTAAACACCACTTTGATATGTTCATGATGCGTTGTCAGACTTCAATATTAATTTATGGATATAAATTGTTTAATTAGAGAATTAAAAATTAAAGATTTTAATTTTTTAATTCTCTAATTAAACTCTTTTAATTTTTTAATTATCTAATTAAACAATTTATATCCATAAATTAATATTGGATATTTTAATTTGTCTAATCCTAAAGATGATTTAGAGTTATAATTTGTATCTATTGACAACATATTTGAGAACATAATGAGTCATATACAAAGAACAAATTGAAGAGAAAAAAGATGTTTTAATCAAGTTGGATTTGATTGTAAAGTTTGAGAAATTTTATGATTAAATATAAGATATATAATAAATGAGAATCAATATGAGATATTAAATTTTATTTGGTCATACTTAGTATTTAATTATCATTAATTGTAATTCTAATTATCGTATTTGTATTATTTTTTGTATTATTATTATTATTATTAGCATTTTTAGTATTATTAATATTAGTCTTGTTTTCATTATTTTATATATATCTTGACCTTTTGTTATTTTTCGTATGATTTCTATGGATTGATGTTGTTTTCCCTATTTTCTCTATAACCTGCATCATTTTTTTATATTGTCTCATTTGCATGTGGGTCTACCAGAAACAGCCTCTCTATTATGTAGGGTAAGGCTGCGTACTATTGACCTCTCCAAACCTTGCTTCAGTGCGGGATTTCAGACTGGGTACGATGATGATGATGAAGAATTGTAATTCTAATTAAATTTTAATTAAAATTTAGATTTTAGTTAAGTTACTAAAATGTCTAAAATCTATTATTAGTAGGTTTAGGTTCTAAGGTTCTCTGCAAGCAAGATCAAAACTCATCCCAATTTCCTAATAAAAATTAAGAGTCAAGTGGCACTGAATTACTCTCATGGATCAAAGAACAATTGCTAATGAACCAAATTCATACCTTTGCGTATCTGAAGTAGCTTCATCTCGAAAAGTTTAGCAACCCTGATTTATCAAGAAAAGGATTAATCGATTCTAAAAAAAAAAACAAAAGGATTAATCGAGTATTCCCTGCTCTAGTCAGCCAGTCATGGTCATTGTGGGCAATCTGATGCCTTTAAAGATTGCTCTCGTGACCAAAGCATAAGACAAAATCTTATCTGTACTTTTTGTCTATTTGTGTATTTGTTTATGATAGCAAAAGTGCTGGAGGCATGGGTTTTAAAGATATAAAGCTGTTGAATATTGCTTTGCTTGCACGTCAGTGTTGGAGACTGTTTACAAATCCAAATGCATTATGGGCAAGGGTGTTACAGGGATTGTACTTTCCTAAAACTTCTTGTTTGCAGGCAAAAAAAGGGTCACGGGCCTCTTGGATTTGGTCTAGTTTGTTGGAAGGGAGGGATTTCTTGAAGCAACATATTCAGTGGCAAGTTGTGGATGGTCGAAGCATCAATATTTGGGAGGAACCTTGGATTCAGGGGTGGTCAGTGCCTAAACCTGAAGGCCTTCCTATTGGTGCTCCTCAGAAAGTGGCAGACTTGATTGATTCTCATGCTGAACAATGGAAGCTTGAGGCTGTGAGGGACTATCTTACTAATGACCAGCAGCGACAGATACAAAGAATTCCTTTATGTGGTAAAGGTACTTTGGATAGATATATTTGGCCAGTAGCTGCCAATGGCATTTACTCAGTTAAAGTGGGCTATCAGATCTTGAAGCAAGCTGCAGTGGATTTAAACATTGGTAAAGCTACCACTTCACATTCGGTGGACAAGACTCTTTGGCATTGGCTTTGGAAACTCACTCTCCCACCCAAGGTTAAGGTATTTCTCTGGAAAGCCCTTCGAAATATATTGCCTACTAATTCTAATTTGGTCCATAGATCAGTCCACACTGATTCATTGTGTCCTATATGCTGTTGTGAATCTGAGACTATTGAGCATCTGTTGTTATTATGTCCTTGGGCGCAATGTGTGTGGTTTGGTAGTGCATTGGGGTTACCAATCTCAAGGGAAGGGTTATCTACTTTAGATGCATGGCTGCTGGAATTGAGTGAGTCCTTTAACCAGTCTGATTCTGGTAATTCTCCTATGATGTTTATTGCTGCATTGCTTTGGAATATCTGGAAGCAGAGGTGTAAGGTGGTCTTTCAGAAGGTTTGACCTGAACCGATTAGGTGTATTGAGAATAGTATTGCTTTGTTGAATGAATGTAGCTCTCTACGGCTACAGGATGGACTGCAAAAGATGCCATCTCAGAAGAATTATTGGATCTCTCCAGCTGCTAGATTTTTGAAATTGAATTGTGATGGCTCTTTTAAAGACGGGGAAGCAGGTTGGGCAGTGATTGTTAGGAATGCTGAAGGCACTATTGTAGATGGTCTAGTTTCAGATTGCAATGCAGGTTCTGCACTTGAGGCTGAAGCCAGGGCTGTGTATGAAGGAGTGAAGTTGTTGGAGCGGAAGGGCTATCATAATGTACAGATTGAATTGGATTCACACATTGTGCTTTCTGAAATTCTTAAGAATAAAGGGAATGACAAATGGAAAATTCATCCATACATTTCTGACATACTGTATAGATTACAACACTTACAGGGTATTGACTTTGTGCTAATTAATCGGGAAGCTAACAGAGCAGCTGATTGGTTAGCAAAGCAAGTCCGGAAGAAGATGTGCTTAGGTAATTGGGTATTAACACCCCCATCTTCTTTGGTTCGCATTTTGAGCCGAGATGGATTGCCAGCACCGCCTTGATTGTTGAGGTTCGAAGTGAGATGCCAGCGAGGCTACTGTAGTTAGTTCTCTTGAGTGTTTTGCTTCTTACTTCTTTCTTTTCTACTATATTGATGTACTTGTACTCAGTGTTTCTTATTAATGGAATTTCTTTTTTGACCAAAAAAAAACTGGACATATAATTATTCCTACTTCCATGATATATAAGATTTCCTCAACTATTCAAAATATTCTTCTCCACTTTTCAAACACATTCGATATATCGTTTATGATCATAGTCACTAACCAATCCAAACAAAGTGGAGACACTTTACTCGCCAATAATATAATACTGTCAGGGGCATTGTTAACTCCGACAATTACAACTCAAAACTCCTTGTGCCCATAATTTATTCTCATAATTCTTTAAGTATCCAATTTCCCCAATGAGGTAATATTCTCTTATATTCTTCTCAGTTTCCCAATTGGCTTCTTCTTTTGAATGATTTTCTCAATTCATTTAGTTTTCTCTGATTTCACATTAACGTGTTCTAACGTCTGTTCATTTACACTAGTTTCTCCACATACTTTTATTTATTTGAAATCTTTACTTCTTGGGTTGGTAACACATTCATGATATCAAATTTGTATCTCCCGAACATATTTACACATAATATAATGTGGACCTATATTCTCCTCATATTAGCAATTTATGTCTCCGCAAATTCAATAACCCAATCTCATAGTTGGATACTTTACATCAACTAAAATGCATACCTTCTCAGTAGCATATTTTACCTCTTATGCTTGAGTCTTCGCTAAGGATATGACTCCAATATTCGCTTTTTGATTTATTACATGTTCATTCCTTATTTGTTCCTTTATTGATCAATATTTGTTCCTTTATTGATCAGTCTTAAATTGAATCATCTGGTTTACTGAACCTATCTCAGTGAAATTCTTCTTTGGAAGAAGATTTCTTGCTACTTTCATCGATACCGCTCGTGGAATTCTTATCAATCAACTGTCTTCACCATCTCAGCCATTCTTAGTGCCTTAAGAAAATCAATTTCAGCTGTTCATAACATCTTATCAAGATCAATTTATGCCATAACGTATATGATCAGAACATCCCTTTTAATAAGGCTCATTAAAGCATTACGCAAATGATTTGCTCTAGTACGTTGGTATATACCATCAAAATCATTACATCTTATCTAGAGACGTACTTAGGGCAACTCACCAATTGGTAGCATAAGCTAAGGATACCTTGATCTCATTTGATTCTAGATAACACTTCTCTTTTTGCGCCTGTCCTTGATCGTGGGGATTATGCCATGATCATGTCCATCTTCTTTTTTCTCAATTCATCATATATGGTAATATCATTAATAATCTCAATTCATTCCCAATTAATCACTATAAGCACTTTCATGTCTTACTTCTTATAGGAACTATGACAA